>CAUZXS010001303.1:100000-101148 GCA_963585895.1 Sepioteuthis lessoniana
TAAAAGAGTTTAAATTGTTGGTACTCGTATGGCAGGCGCAAGTGTAACAAAAATTGCTGAATATGTGGTGTGGCAAGGAGTACCGTCTCGAAAATAATGAAAGCATTTAAGCAAGTAGAAAAAAACTACTCGCTGAAGTTTGGTTGGTTTGGTTTGTTTGGTTTCATGGCATATCAACCTTTGTAGGTTATTTAACGCCAAATCCATTTTTATGTGAATAACCAGTTCCATTTCAAACAATTCAGTTTTAACATAAGTACACAGTTTGATTGTCAAAAACATTTCTATTTCAAACTATTCAAGCAGTTTCATGTAACAATTCAGTTAAGTGTAAATACAGTTTTAATGTCGAAAAACAGTTCTATTTCAAATAATTCAGTTAAGCATAAGCATGAAGTTTAAATGTAAGTACGGTTTAATTGTCAAAACCATTTCTATTTGAAGCTACTCAGTTTAATCAAACAATTCAGTTTAGCATAAGTATGCCGTTAGTTCTCTTTAACTTATAGATAGGGCCCTATCAGGTGCTACCACTCTGGGCCAGCGTGGACCTGGGAGCGATGGTAATGAAGGGGTACGCTGCATTCCCCAAAGCTCCAGCACTGCTGGAACCTCACCATCAGATTGTTTAGTGTCATATCCAGGACACTCGTTGGAGGGGTCTTACCACTCTGCAGAGGTGCAGTAAGTGTATTCTACAGCCCCAGCTGACTGGGCAATGCTTGCTGAAGTAAGATTTTGGAAGAAAGCAAAAGTGTCTGTTAGGGACCATCAGGAAAGAACACAGAACCTAAAATTACAGCAGAGCGTAATGACAATCTTGAGAACTTTATTTTCTTAAAAAAAAACTGTCTGAAAAGAGCTACACAAAGCTAGATTTCACGGTAAGGGTGCACATGAGAAAGTCATACGGAAATAAATTCATCTGAAATTTCCTGGTGTATCTATCATTTTTTCCAACCGCTGTATATATATATATATATATATATATATATAATATATATATATATATATATGTTGATGACTTATGAAAGGTCTGAAAGCCCTTGGGACAATTTTGGTAAATTCATCCACCAAATCCAAACCAGAAACGAAGACACTTATCAGGTTCCAAATCTGGGTTTATATATATATATATATATATTATA
>CAUZXS010001304.1:0-172500 GCA_963585895.1 Sepioteuthis lessoniana
ACACACACACACATATACATATATATATATATATATATATATACACGCACATATACATACACACACACACACATATACATATATATACACACACAAACATATACATATATATATACACACACACACACACATCCATATATATATATATATATATACACACACACATATATATATATACACACACACATATATATACACACACGCACAAATATACATATATATACACACGCACACATACACACATATACATGTATATATAAAAGCACACACATACATGTATATATATATACACACACACACACACACGTATATATATATATATATACACATATATACACACACATATATATACACACACACGTATGTATATACACACACATGTATATTTGTATATATATACACACACATATGTATATATATATATATACACACAAATACACACATATATATACACACATTGACACACATATATATATATATATATATATACACACACACACACCCACATATATATACACCCACACATATACATATGTGTATGTGTGTGTGTGTATATATAGTAGCTGATTGGGTATAAAAATGTAAGCAAACGGACACTGCTGTTGCCGTTGCTACATAATACCTTAAATATTCCCTTAGCCAACTTGGTATGCTTGTTTGCCGAGCGGACTGTGTAGAAAAATTCTAAATTGGGAAAATACGCCTTCACACGATGATGAAGGACTTAGCCAATGAGATCATTCGGAAGCTCTCTCCAGAAATAAAATCTGGTATGAAGTGGTTGGCCATTAAGGCTGCCCAGGAGGTGGAATGCAGCCTACGAATCAAAGACATCAGTAGAGCTGGGTTGGGTAGTATGAACAACAAGGTATTCTCCAAAGTGGGCTCAAAGGGAAAAAGAGACATGATGAGCGAAGAAATCAGGATGTTTGAGAAGGAGCGAAGAAATCAGGATGTTTGAGAAGGAGCGAAGAAATCAGGATGTTTGAGGAGGAGCAAAGAACAGCCAGTGCTATTACTTAGGCCAAACAATGTACTTTGACAAAATGGAATGATATCAATGATACTAATTGAATTATCGTTGAAATCCTTAATTGCAATGGAACCACTGGCGATATCATTACTTCTTGGCTCTACATATGATCTTTTACCAAATGCGACCAACCTAAAATTATGGGGATATACTGATTCGGATCTGTGCTTTTAGTGTAAAAGTGATCGGGGTATCTTGCACCATGTATTCTCTATATGTCCAAAATCGCTTCAGATGTACACATGGTGACATAACAAGGTGTTAGGTGGCCATAGAGTTGTTAAGAGCACAATGTGAGACAGCAAACCAGCAACCTGTTACAGCCAAGGAACCCATACTTTAGTTTCACATAGAAGGTGAATGCCCTATGACGAAACACAAAATTCTAATATGGTGCTAGTGAATGGAAAGTTTTAGTAGATTTCAAGACATCTCTACAATTTCCAGTTCACATTATTCATACAAAAAAGCAGCCAGACATTGTAGCATGGTCCAATTCAAAGAAGAGTGTCCTTTTATTTCCTAAGAAAATAAAAAAATACATAAGTAAATTTTTACTATTTTAGGTAGGCACAAGGCCCAAAACCGATTCAAAGAAGAGTGTCCTCCTCATAGAATTAACTCTTCTCTGGGAAGAAAACTGAGAGAAGGCACAAGTGGAAGAAAAACCGAAACAAGACACTGTGTGCTGACTGCATGGAAAAGGCTTGGATATGCCATAAGATTCCCATTGAGGTTGGTTGTCATGATTTTTAAGGAACAGTCATTTCATTTCTTTCAAAAATTGGAATCCCTGGGTGCAGTTTGTAATTGAGAACAACCCAAAAGCTCCCTTTTCATTAGCTACTATACCGAGTTGTAAGGGAGGAAGCTACTCCTCTCCCTGGATTGCTCCACTTTACCCTTGATCCCTACCTTATAATGCTGAGTGTTAAGCAAGGAGGCATTAAGTACCATTTTTTTGAGTTTTTAGTATAACTCAACCTTGGATTGAACCCTGGTTTCCCAGGCTATTGCGAACATGCTACCAACTAGGCCAATGTACTGGTCTTTATAGGAATCCTTACAAGAAAATTAGATTAAACTTGATCTTTTCTTTTTAAGCACTTGAAAATTTCAAATATGATTAATTCCAATATTAGATAAATTTCAATGATAAGATACATTTTATTATCTCTTATAAATCATATTATTGTATTAGAATAGTTCTTTGGTAAGTAACTAGTATAAGGAATATGTAAGTAGTCTGTAATGTATTAGTTGATACAGGATTAAATCAGTGAGAGGAGTGCTACTGGCAAGGATCAACTAGAATGTAATATGAGATGGTTATTTTATTCCTAATATTCATTAGTCATTAACATTTGGAGTCTGAAATCGGGGAAAATTAGTTGAATAGATGACAACATCTAAAAATAACACAGCAAAAAAAAAAAAAAAATGTTTAACAAACAATATTTTAGCATGTATTTACCCAGCCCCTTCACTATGAGCAGAATGTGACATACAGTCAACTTTAAGTGATGTAAAGCTGGTTTTAATTCAGAGTTTTCCTTCTCCTACATCAGTTGCTGTGCCAATGCTAAAAAACCCAATCTGAAAACACAAATTTTAAATGCAACACATAAAATACTTTTGATATAAAATAAATATGTAAAACATTTTAAAAAGTATATAAGTTATCTAGACAAGCACAATGTTGTTTTCACTTGAGTGAAAGAAACTCAAAACAACTGTGTGGTTCCACTTTTAAGAACAGATACAAGTTATGTAGCTTCACTCACTGAAACAGTAAAATGGGCAACAGTCTGAGTATGTTATTGCTTATATAGCCAATGCATATATATGTATATATAGTTATAATAAGAATTTATTTTAATCATAGGGTCTGGTTGACCAATGCAAACTGGATACAATCTTTTCTGTTGTTTTTAAATCATTATTAATAACATAATTTCTTCTTGCTAGGAGACTTGTAGTAATTGTAAGGCTAGTTTTTATAGACATAAGTGGCCTAGAAAATCAACCATTTATGATGGACAATGAAATCCCAATTACTGAAATTGGAGTTGAATTTGCATATGTGGAAATTAGCACTTTAAAAAAGGATACATTCCACAGATGTGTTTGATTCTTTTCGTTTCTCTACATAACTTCTGCAAAGAATCAGGTTTTACTCTACTGCCAAACTTCTAAAAAGAATTGAATTGTTCACTGTTGCCAAACAACGAACACAAGGAACAAACAAAAAAAAAAAGGTAATGTATTCATTTCCTTTCAAGTTCAGATTGGAGTTTGTATACTACAATCTTATCTACAAAGATGGAAAATCCGAATAGAGCAAAAGTTTCAACATTATTGGTTATATACTCAATGTGTATAAGTTGTTGTAGATATAATAGACATCTGGCTACTCATCTCAAAATCTGTGTTTGTTTATTTTTAATATTCAACTTTTTTGAGAGTTATCTAAGGGTCTGTAATTTCATACATTCATACCTTTGCATTTACTCTATTGACTGGTAAATCTCACTTCATACAAAACTTGTTTTTGTACATGGAATAAATAAAGGAAAAAAACCCCAAAAAAACAATCTTACCACTGTAGTATTTTGCATATTTATCTTATACCTAATAAACAGTATAAATCCTATCTCCAAATAATTTATGATCGTTGATATTAGAAAAAATATTTTCAAATACATTCATCAAAACCTGAAATGTAAACTTAGTTTTTCTTAATTAGATTTGAAGTTACTTAAATCAAGACCTGAAAAAAATTGAGCTCATAACAGTGTATTTTTTCTAAGTAGATACATTAATAAGTCTACAGTCTAATGATGAAAAAAACATTTATTTCATGCAACAAATATTTATCTTTCAACATTATCTCCTTCCTTGCCAGTGCATCTAATTTAGTGGAGAATAGTCACATAAATTAAATATTACAGTGAAAATTTAAAACAAAAATTCACTTGATAAATGTGTTTTATATATATATATATGATTACTATGTCTAGAGGTTGAAGTATACGTACATAAAGTATGTATAAATGCTAAAAAAAATTAAATTTGAGGATAAAAATATATGTATGAACATGTATAATGTACTAAATAGATGTAGCTGAAAAATTGATGCTTGTTTACTTTTTGTTTCTCGGTAGCCTAATAAGAGAAAAACAAAATGACTATTTTATACAACAAATTAGGATATTTACTAAAGAAATAAAAATTTCAAAAATAAAAATAGATAAAAATTGAATAAGATAAAGTTGAGCGAGTTTTATAGGAACCACTTCAAGTTTATTACTGCAATTTAAGAGTCGACTCATCACTGAAATTTAGACGCCTCATAAACCTATTTTCCCTTTTCACAATGCTCCAGACACAAATCATGACATCAGCTTTTGTCTTGGTCAGTTCAAATTTACAATAATTGGAATTTGTAAAGAATCCTTTTCAACCATTTACACATTTTCCAAACAGTCTTGTATGGAATTTGTAACTCTTGTCTTGCTGTCCATAGCATTTCGGCATGAACAATCTCCAGTTGGTTTTTGGAGGGATTTTTATCTTTACCTTTACCTTTTTTTTTTACCTTTACCTTTTTTTACCTTTACCTTTACCTTTTTTTTTTACCTTTTTTTACCTTTTTACCTTTTTACCTTTACCTTTTTTTTACCTTTACCTTTTTTTACCTTTTTACCTTTACCTTTTTTTTACCTTTACCTTTTTTTACCTTTTTTTACCTTTTTACCTTTACCTTTTTTTTACCTTTACCTTTTTTTACCTTTTTTTACCTTTACCTTTTTTTACCTTTACCTTTTTTTTTTTACCTATACCTTTTTTTTTTTTTTTACCTTTTACCTTTTTTTTTTTACCTTTTTTTTTACCTTTTTTTTTTTTTTACCTTTTTTTTTACCTTTACCTTTTTTTACCTTTACCTTTTTTTACCTTTTTTTACCTTTTTTACCTTTACCTTTTTTTACCTTTTTTTACCTTTACCTTTTTTTACCTTTACCTTTTTTTTACCTTTACCTTTTTTTTACCTTTACCTTTACCTTTTTACCTTTTCCTTTACCCTACTATCTTGTTGCCCCCTGTCGATGATGGTGGAGAAGCTTTAGTTCTGATTACTCCCAGACCCACCCTGACCTAGACTGGTAGTATCTTTTAGGGTCCCATGTATGGGCCAAATAAATGTTTAAAAATTATTCGTATTTGATAAGACCGTGTGGAAAAAAAAAACTCTTAAGAAACAACCACAAAAATGTGGATATGAACGTACAATGAATGCAATTCGCTAACTTCTATGCATAAAATAACCCTAGACAAGTTAACATGCCGTTAAAATCAATCAATCAAATTTGTTGTACCAATACCAATCATCAATGGATTGTCTAGGCAGCGAGGATTTCCCTAGATGTTTACTAAAATGCATTTGGAAGATAGTAACAAATTTCGTTTTGCTTAAGCAAACAAAACTATTAGCTCTAGTTTTTAGTGGCCTGACAGTGGAAGACCCGATGCTGTCAAAAGCTTTAATAATAAACTGCAAATGCTTCTCTACAAAAATGTATCAAGTGGGTCAATATCTTAGGTTATTTTTTAAATACATTTTTCTTTCTTTATTTTATGGCATATCAACCATCGAGGGTTATTTAATGCCAAAGCCATCCTTCTAGAAGAACAGCAGTGATGCTATTTAACCCATACCTGGGAAAAGAAAGTAGTTCATACCTTCTCCAAGGGTATTTGTCCGAAAGTGAACATAATAGCGCGCCTGGAGTTCGAACTCGTTTGCTACGATTCCACAGTCCAGCATTTTAACCATTACATCCAATACATTTTTTAAACTTATTTCTTTTGAAGATGCGACTTGTACAAGATTTCGTTTTTTTTTTTTTAAATATAAGTCTCCTTCCTTCTTAAAGCAATTGTCCAAAGATTAAAGACGGAAAAAATTCTCAACAAACATTTAATAAATATTTGAACCCCTTTCCTTATCAATGTACTATTCAGTGATGAAAAATTACTAGATCAAATATTACTGTGAAAATTTCCGAAAAATCTAATCTTAGTGCTTAGCTTTTAATTAACAACAAAAAAAGTGATTTTGAAGAAAGTTTGAGTGTTAAAAAAAAAAAAAATCAATGTATATAAAGTTTACTTAAGAAATAAGAGATTTATAGAATTAAAGTGTTTTATTTTTTCTCACTTTAACTGTAGGCGAGTAGTTACAGGTAAATACTTGAAAAGTTGCTGCCAAATAGTGAAACGTATTATTATCCAAGTCTAAGAAAACTTTTTGAAAGTTATAAAAAGTTAGTGTACACTGTATGTAAAAATAGATGGAAAAAAAAAAAAAAAAAAAAAAATTTTTTTACCCATTTCTTTTTTATCTTCATGACCTGTTGAGTTTTTTTTAGACTAACCAAAAATAACTTAACTTATCGCAAAAACAAAAAAACAAAGTGTAGACTATTTTAAAGCCAATCATTTCAACAGGACTCGATTCCCGGCATAAAAGACTATCTTAATTTTTTTAGCCCTAAATGTTTTAAAAAAACTAAAAAAAATTCGTCAATAAAACAGTACTATAACCCTTTTTAATATTCTTAAAAATGTTAGTTCAAAATTTAATATAAAGTTATTATTTACCCCCTCACCTATCTTTCTTTTCTTTTTTTACCGTTAACCTAGTTTTTAAGAAATAAGGAAACAACTGACTTATTTTTTTAATCATCAGCAGTGATCTGTTCTAACCCTACCAAAAAAGCTTCATTGGCTGTTTATTTCACATGCAAAATAAACGTTAACTGTATCTCAATATCAATGATTGAAATTATTTTTTCTTCAGCAATTTTCAAAAGATGTTTTTCACAAAAAAGTAAACAACTTAAAAGTGAAAATAGAACATTTAAGGGTCGTTTTCCTTATCATTCTATGTAAAGTGGAAGTTTTCAATTCAATTTAATTCTTTTTTATCATTACAGAGACTGAAAAGTTTTGACAATCCCTAACAAAATGTATTAAAGTGACAACAGAAAAGCTTTTGTCATTGTAAGATATTCTTAATTTGGATAGATGGGAATAAATACGTTAAGGCAACCTTTAGTATTCACAAGGTAAATTCAATTTTGTACATCTGACTTTAATTGAAGTTTATTTTAGTCTTTACAAATCAAGTTAACCCCACATAATTCCATGCGATTAGACGAAGCAATTTATTAATGAATAATTGGTTCTACTTTTTAAGCCATTTTTTTTTTTTTAATTTGCTTTCTTAAAAAGCTGGTTTTCATTTTGTAGAATAACCAACTTTGTCAAACCCATAACGATTTAGTCATTTATATATATATTTGAAAAAGATCTTAAAAACATTCTTCCAACAGAAAAAAAAGAAGAAAACACGAATATCTTAAACTTTAAACGAGTCAAAGAATTACTACTATACTACTACTACTACTACTACTATCCAATAATTGAGGAAAGTAAGAAATGTACTTACCATATCTTAGCAAGAATTTCAAATTAAAATGGTTTGGTTAGGAATAGTGATGTGCAAAGAAAGAGATCCTCTTCTACATATGGCGGTGTTATTTTAAGTTGGAAATAGAAATCTGTCAGCCCAACCGGGGGGCACCATGCAACACCCTAATCTTGACTCTCACCCCGTCGCTACTTTGGGACCGCTTGAACATTCTTACGCTACCGTCCCTCAATGTAATCTCTGTAACTGTAACTGCCGTCTTGAAGAAGGGAGGAGGTACAAAGAGACGAAAATGTTGATTCTGAAACTATGAAAAAGTTTTCTATTGAATTTAGTAATCACTAAATTCCAAAATTTTAATTAACCTTAAATTTTGTTTGAAAAAGCGCCGTAAAATGCAATTGTAAAGTTAAGTTTCACGTGTACCGTGCAGATTCGGATGAAGTGAAAACTAATGCATCTTGTGTTCAGTAATAACAAGGGAAGAATAAAGGAAATGCATAAGACAGTTGATTGAAGGGGAAAGGGAAAAGTCACTACCAACTCATTGAATCTGTTGCTTAAAAGGAAAAAAATTCTCTGTATGAATAAGCAAACTGCTTACATTACTTATTTCATTATCAAATAAATTAAATGACTTTTATCAATATTTTATTCAAGTATCAGCAAGATTATTCTATTAATAATTACTATTAATTTAATGTGACTTTTTTCTGCGAAACTTTTCCTAATGTTATAACTTTTTCTGTGACGTTTTCCTATGTCGTTTCCCCAATCATGAGACATGCCTGCATTAGTTTTGATGGTATTTAGTTTGTTTTAAATGCCCTCAAGTTCTTACACTTGCCAATAACTAGTCCCCTGTTTCTTTTTGTAATCTTGTTGATGTTTATTTTGTTTAATAGAAAAAAACACAAATATCCTAAACAGTTACTCTAATGTTCGTTACAGTCGAACGTCACTTATATTTTAAATAAAACACTTTCATTTTTCCTCATTACCATTATAAAACTAGTATATCTTGTACAACCTTAGATTGAGTTGAGCTGTACAAGTTTAGATTATTGAGTTGAGCTTCTGCAATGTAACTAGTTAGAATATACAAAAACTGAAATAGTTATCAACTCTATTGTATGTTTTTTAGACCCAATTTACACACAAATGAAAATTATGAAATTGTATTGTTAAGAAAACTTTAAATCAAATACACAAGACAAAATTTTAAAGAGTTGGTTTGCAGATTTCTGAATAATTGGTTCTTAAATTAATCTGGCTAAACAGTCAAAGAATTCCCTCCTGCAAAAAAAAAAAAAAATCCCAAACATACAAAGCCATTTAAAAAGTTTCATCAAAACAATATTTACAATATATTTGCAAATTAATATTTTTTGTATATTGATCACAAGATACAAGGGTGAGTCAAAAGTTTTGCAATATTTTGGTATATGCTAGTTTGAGGCACATATATCATGTGACCAAAGCAGTTCTAGTTGTGGTAGGTGCCTGCTGTGGTTATTAGTGAACTGATATTGCTTCACCCCATGTAACATTTGAAATCCTCACAGATCAACATGCAATATTGTCTAATCTAGGAACTTACACTTTACTCGTTCAAACTGGGTGATAACAATAGGAAAGCTGCCAAAAACATTTGTTGTGCAAAAGAGGAAGTTGATCACAGTAACCAGATATTTGAAGAAATTCTGCTAGAGTTACAAGAACCTCAACAATCAGGCAAAGTCAAGTCGGCCTAAAATTATTGATTCTGTGTCTTTTTTTCCAAACCATATTTTAGAGAGTATCAGGCAAGCTCAGCACCTTATAATCCAGTATGGTTGGTCACCTTCAAAACCTTAGCAAAAGCATTTGAAACTGTCAAATTATGCTTACTGTTATCAAAATATTGCAAAGCTTTTGACTCACCCTAGCACAATAATCTATATGAAGAGTTGAAAGTAAAAATATTTTTTCTGGTTGCAAAAACCAAAAGCATATTTGTATATTTGTGATTTTTCATCTTTATGTCAAGAAAGAATTAATGCCTGGGCAAGACTTACTAAGGTGCTGAGCCCCCAAATTAGAAACATATTTTGTGAAGCCTCTGCTTCACCACAAAGCTCTGTAGAATTTTAAGAAATATGAATAAAAATTATTATAAACTTTATTTCTATGCTAGAGGGAAAAGTAATCAAAATGTGGCCTTATTAGACTAAATTGCAATAAGCACACTTTAATACCAAATTGCAGAAATGTATTGAGTACTTTTGAAAAGTAAATAGTTACAAAACCAGAATAAACAATATAAACAAACACTATGGATTATTTTTAAAGAATTCAGAAGAAAAGGTGTGCAAGGTGTATTCAAAATGTATTGAGACAGCTAATCAAAAGTATTAAGAATTGATACTAACTTTGCTCGACATCATCACTTTAGTATACAAGTTGTTCAGCAGTGCACATATCTTCATTTAGACTTTAGATTTAAAACATTTAGTCTTAGTACTTTTTGACTACATCTCATATATTGCAATGAGTTATTGTGTGTATTTGACAAGACTAAAGTCAACTATTCAAGTGTGTATTCTCCTTGGATGCAAGGCTCAATTAGGAATAATTGATCAAATTGTCTTAAAGCTGGTCATGATCAATATTATATGTAATGTAGAACATTCAATATATTATGATTACAAGGAGCAAGTAAAAGATATTTTTGTGAATATATAATTTTTACCATCATGAGTTATAATTTTTCATAATCTTTTATTAATTCTCTCCTAGCATGTTAAGAAGGAAACGACGCTACTAAATTTTGAGATTTATAGAAATTAAATGAAAACTACATATCAACATTCTTTGAGCTGTGATGTAACCACAAACTGGTGTTAGTAGACCATTACTAGTGAGCTAAGTATTCACTAGGTAACCCCATACTTCTGGCAAAAAGTGACAAGTTAAGTTTAGTTAGTAAGCTTAGCAAATAGCTACTTACCAATATTCTTTTAATTTTCTTAAAATATGCTTATTAGTGGCTAAGTTTCATAAATACTATTTTGTAATATTTGTTAAAAATAAATTTCTTCTTGGAAGAGATGTATTGTGAGCCAAATGGCAGTTGAGTTTTTTAAAAGGCCTCAAATAAAGAGAATGTACTAAAAAAAAGAAACAAAATATTTAACGTTTATGAGGTGTGATCAAAATGTATCAAGATTGAAACTTTAGATTATTTTGATTTTAAAATTTAAGTGAAGATAAATGAGCGGCTGAGAGACTTTTATAATGAAGTGATGATATCTAAACTTTGTCTCAACAGGTTGGTGCCAACTTTTAAAAATCATGAAGCCATTCTTAAAATATTTTGAACAGAGGACTTTGACGAAACTTAGGATTATGTGAGTGTAACAGTCTCCAAACTCCAAGTTCCCTGCAATTTTCTTAAAACAATGATAGAGCTTCACACCATATCAAAAGATAACTTTTTAGAGGTGCTTTGACTAATGGAAAATTCACAGAAATAAGTGTGTTGAAGGATAAGGGGACTAACATAAAAAAATTTAAAGTTTCTTTTATTGTTTATTTCTGTCTTGGTAAATACAGCTTCAATCTCAATAATTTCTTAATACACCACTGTATTAATGTTTCTCTTTGTAAAGTATGAACAGAATAAAAAAAACATAAATAAAAACAAAGAAATAACAAACAAATATAATTACTTTCAAGGATGCAAAAGTTCAGTTTGGATGCTAGGAAATAAGGAGTGAGCTCTACTGAGCAACAAATAGTTACTCTAAGAGACTTGAATGTTGGAATAGAATTGAACAGAATTGAAAATGCTACTTTTTTATTATTAAGGGTTTTCAGACAATTCTCTTCATCTTCATTGTTATTTTTACAACGTTTCGCCTGAAAAAAAAAAAGAAAAAAAATGAATATGAGCACAGGTAAAAATTCATGTAGTAGTAATCCTAGTCAAGTAAGAACATTAAGTTTATATGTCCCAAAAAATTCACTCTGAACTGTCCAGCAGGACACATAGTGTAATGGTTATAGCCATTGGTTCCCTAAGCTTCTAAGGAGGCAATCATCTTGAGGTTGCAGATTCAATCCTGACTGCAGGTGAGTAACAATACAGGAATTCTTAACACTTGTACCCGGTTATGGCTAACATAATCAGAACAGGCGACCCCCGTGGATTCAATAAAGGATGTAGTTCAAAGTTCTGTATAGGTTCCTGAGTTTGACAAATACCTGAAGAAGGCTGGAGGACATACTGACTGAAACGTTGTGGAAATAACAATAAAAATGAAGACAATAGTCCGAAAACCCTTAATGATAAAATCATCAAGCTTCGTCGCAGAAATTTTGACAACTGAAAATGCTACATTCAGCATAACAACTTTTTCCATGATATATTGTAATTTACATTCAATGAAACTGTTAATGTACAATGATTAGTAAAAGAACAAAAATAACATAACAAAAGTACAAAAAAAAAACTTCCAAAAACTTTGAATCAGTTCCAGACTTACAAATAAGATATATAAATAAAATAAATAAGCTATAGCTTATGGCCACAAATCCTTGGGCTTCATTTTTTTAAAAACTATATATATATATATATATATATTAATCTTTATATCTAATCTATAATTCTGTTGGTATGAAAAAACCCAGATTGTACAATTTTCAAATTCTACAAACTGATATCTGGGAAAAAAAATTCAGTAAAAAAAGAAAAGACGAAAAACATACAAGCTACTTGAAAATAATCAAGCAGTACATATGTCAAGTCAAAAGAAAAAACACAGAATTACCTTAGCTAAAATGTAATAAAGTGCTCAATACAAGAGATAGAGCTGATATTATGGAAATAATTCGTACATGGCCAAGAGCGAGTCTAACTAGGTTTCAACTAAACACCTCAACAGGCTCACATTAGTTAATGTGATCCTGACGAGCCTTTTAGGTGAAACTTAGGTAGAGTTGCTCTTGGCTATGTAGGAATTATTTTCATTATATATATATATATATATATAATATTTATTTTTTAATTTTTTCATCATATTGATAAAATTGTAAATAATTATATAAGAAAATGCTACCCACATTTTTTAGAGAAGGGCCTTTAATTCTATATAGCTTAGGGCCTCAGCTGAACACATATCTCTAGCGGTTTTGAGGATAACAATATTGTTTTTAGGCACACAAATGAATTACGAAACTATTCTTTAGTAACACCACAACGAAAGTTTTTTATTTGCAGCTTTGAATATGGTTTGTTCTTGGTGCTGCAAGACTCGTGGTGTTTAGGCTTGTTGGATGTTTGAGACGAAATGGCTTAGCGAGATGTTGAGATGGTAGCGTGTTGTTGGACGTGTGAGGGAAGTATTCAAAGTCACCGTGTAGTTTTGTGTCGAGAGCGGAGTGACGCTCGGATCGACATAGTCAATTTTTGGGGTGACAAGAACTGGTGCCTGTGGAAGGCATGCGTATGTTTCTAATTTATGTTCCACTGGGATTCCTCGTAAAGAATCCATAAATTATATGGTTCCCTCGTTGAGTGTCCATGTTGCTGCTGCTAGTGTTAAAGCCACAGTGAGATGTCCACACTGGGTGGCTTGTTTAGCTAAAAAGCATCGCTAAGCAGGGACGACCAGAGGCACGACTGTTCTGGTCGCCGTCTCAAGCCAAAGAGAGTGGTTTTGGCCGTTCACCCGTTTTGCTAGCTGGAAATGAAGGTCCGGGCTGAATAGGATAAGTCATCCTGATTGGGTGAAATTCAGTGTTGAATTAAATTGCGCGCCAAAACAAAATACGAGATTTTCCTCTTCTCTACATATCCATTATTTTCATTTTATATATATATATATATATATATATATATATATATATATATATATATATATATATTTATTCATTAATTTTTTAATCATATTAATAAAATTGTAAATAGTTATTTAAGAAAATGCTACCCACATTTTTTAGAGAAGGACCTTTAATTCTACATAGCTTAGGGCCTCAGCAGAAATTGAACACATATCCATTGGCGGAAGTGATAAATGACCAAAACTTTTATCACAGGAATGGCAAGACTGACAACTGTCAAAAATCCTTTTTATTCATTTCCATTTTCTTATCAATGTCTATTTTACAATCATTGTTGTCAACTGAAAATTTACAGTAAACAGTTAAAAGCAATAAGTGTTATTATAAAAGATAAATCTATATAACAGAAAAGAAATTGAGCAATTATATTTTATAATATAGTATAAAGTTAATATTGTTCTACAGAAATTTGTAGTAAACTATGTTTTAATTGAATGACATACAATTTATCTATTTAAACATTTTTATTTTTTATCCTGGTTGTTCCTAACTAAATAATATCTACACATAATTATTTTACATCTCCAAATGGAAGAACAATCTATAAATCAATTTAGTAATGTTTAATTAAATGGAAAGTTTTGAGATAGGAGAAGGTATTTAAATCTGTTTTAGTGTATATGTATGCATGGTGTTTTATTTTATGTATGGTATTTTATCATAGTCTGTTTAGGTTTGTAAATATTTATCAAAAGGAATTATTCAACTTACAGCTAGATCTGCATCCTGCCAAAAAAAAGTGTCAATGCCACATAGACCTTTTTAAAACAACTTTTCTGCAAGCTAGTTGACTACAGCAATAGCCAATCCAGCACATAGAAATCAAGGTCTAAATTGGCAAATCTTTATTAAAGTGAAACTGTTAGTGTTGTATCCTGAGTGGCAAACCAGGAAGTGATCATCCTGAGTGGGTTTGAGCTAGTGATGGGGGTTGTTATGTTGAAAGACCCAAAACCCTCCAATGACCCAGCTAAAATGCATTACTGATTAAACCATCCAGCACCTTTTTAATTAATCAAACAGGCATATTTCTAACAACGATTAAAATGATTAGACAAATTTGATTATTTTTTCTGTGTTTATGAATAAATATGTCTTGCGGTAAAATAGCTTCCTGTAACTTATGGTTTATTGTTAGATACACTCTGTCAATGAGAGCATTTCCTACCTCATGAGAAAAAAAAAGATTATTTCTTTTAAAACCTTCTGTGTTCAGTACAAAAAATATATTCATACATACCAAAACTATTAAGAAAAGAAACTCTTCCCAATAATTAATATGAATACATACACAAGTTCATTCAAAGAATCTGATTTCTTTGTACTTGTATCCAATCCAGATAGACACTGAAATTAGTTTGTAAAGAATTCATGTCAGTATTTGATAGAAAAATTTGAACCAGTATAAAGACAACAACAAAATAAGAAAACTTTCTAACCAGCAATCAACAAGTCAAAGTTCACAGAACAAAACAGATTCAACATGTCTTTAATCCTCAAAAGTCAGAAAACATTTAACTAAAAAAGATAATCAATGAATCTAAAAGACAGATTAGATATTATAGCAAAGTGGACAGGCTATTAACTCTTACTGTGTGGGGATTTAGGAATTAACAATAAAACTCGTCAGCTGCCACATACAAAATGTATAAACACGTCGCCACGCATAAGGCTCCATGCACCCATCCGGTTAAAAATCAGAAAAAAAGAAAAATAATTAAAAGTAAAAGTAGCCAATGGGAAGCGGTCATGCCAAAATTAGAAGGATTTTGGAGTGGCGAATTTGGAGCCGGTGGAGAGAGATAAATACTCAGGTTTTCTGTGAACCGAGTCTTGTCAGGGAGTGTCCGTCGAACCAATAACATCATTTTGCTCTCTGGTGTTTTGGGCACCACGCTACGTCTTGGGACATAGCGTTGGTTAGTCCATTCACCAAGTAAATAAAGGAAAGTATGGAAGAAATGTTTTCGTCTCTTATTTGTTTCTATCTTTTCTTTTTGTATATTTCTTTTGGACTTTCTTTAGACAAGGCATTGCGCCGGCCAATCAACGTAGGGTAAAATAATATAACCAAAATATGGAGTCAGATATCTTACGGCAACACAGCCTTGCCCTTAGCCATTGACCTTCAAAACCCTTTGAAACCCCACAACTGTCCTGGTCTTGCATGATTATATATTGATTAATGAGTATTAATACAGATAAATACTAATAAATACTAATATTTGACAGCTATTAGTTGATAAAAACTTTTTATATAATTCTAATTGCACCTCCCCCCCCAAAAAAAACCTCCTAATATTAGAAGCAATTAAAAAAAAATGAAACAACCAGTATTAAACAAAGTTTCTTTTTCTCTAAGAGTGGGAATTTTTAAATGCATCTTAAATGGGGCAACAATCTATACCTGAGACAAAACTGCAGTCATGTGACTTTTAATGGTCAATTTTTCAAACAATATTCTTGGTAATGACCAATGAGAATTGAAATTACTAGAAACTCAACTAAAAGCTTCAAACAGTTTTTATAATGATTTCATTATTTGCAGCAGGAAAAATTTAAGAAAAAATTAATAAAAAATCCTTATATGTCATATTTAATGAAACATGTTTATTAGAGAAAATACTACCGAAATCCACCCATGCATCCCACCCACCCACATGCATTCATAATTCCACAGTTTTTATCCGAATGTTTCTTTATATAATGATATATCTGGTTAATTGAGACGCTTTGGGTGAAGTGTATTGACAAAAAAGATTATGTTGAAAAATATTTTTTTAATATATTATTATTATCATTATATACATATTGCTGCGAGCAAAACAGCTGTGCAGCCAACAAAGTCTTCATCAAATGATGACTATAGTGTCAGATATGGTTTTGGCACTAATCCAGAGTGTACCAGCAGTATCTTACAAGCCCACTAAACTTTATTGGAATACCAGATCAAGATAAAATTTTCAGTAAAAAAGCATTAATTCTATGATGTAAGCTTTTAATTAATTGACTAGATGAAATTGAATGTGAAGAGGATGAGAAATTCATGTGTAAAATCAATGCATAAGATCTCAAAAATGAATTGTTAATTCAGTGATGTTAATTTGAATTGTATGAGGAGAGAATAATATTATTGGAAAGTTGAGACAATGTTCTACATAGTTCAAGTTTAAACAACTAATTTTTTAAACCGGTAATCCATACTGATAATGAAAGGAATCTTGTGTACTATGGGGATGGGGAGGACACCTAATTTTGGATCCTTTCAGTCAGTTTACTATCTCAATGAGATTTAAACTGTTATTGACACAGGTGACTAATTTTATGTTTTTATTCTTTTTGTTTCTACTTTGTTGATTTGATGATGTTTTTCAACCGTCACATTTATCGAATGATGTGTTAGTAATTGCATCTTCTTTCCCAGGTGTGACTAGTCTTTCTTTGTATTATACTGAATGTGTTTGTGTCGAGTAAGTGTTTTTGTCACATTGTCCATTACCATATACAAGTACTGGGCTGATCATCTTATAGGAGAAAAGAAAGAGATAAAAGATCTTCTTAATCTGTATCTAACTTTTATTTTTTCTTTTAGAGCTGGTCTGGAGGTATGGATTTGCAAATGGTCCAGTCAGTTGTCCAGGTTGGAGGAAATCTTTTTTAACTCAGAAAAGAACATAATCCCAAGATTACCTGTGGCATAATGGCTAAAGTACTGGACTGTGACCTAAGGGAACAAGTTCAAACTCCAGTTGTGCTATTATATTCACTTTTGGACTAATACCCTTGGGAAATGTATAAACCTCCTTATCCTTTTAGTTTTTCTACAAGGATGGCTTTGGCATTAAATAGCCCATGAAAGTTGATATGCCATTAAATAAAGAAACTAAACCAACATAATCTCCATCCAAGTTCACTCCTTCTGGGAAGCACAAGCCTTGATCATATCACTTTCATTTTCCGTCTTGAGTTTCTGTCTTCTTCTTGTCTCTGTCATATAGCACTATATTTATGATGCTCAATTACTAGACTCAGGATATCTTGTTGACATAACAATTCCCCTGCAAATGTTTTTCAATGTTGCCTACAATTCCCAATTCTGACTTCAACATAGGGATCATTTTCATATCATCACTTTTGTTTTGTGACATAGCTATACATTGGCATGATGGTTAGAGTGTTTGCCAATGGCCCAGGAGACCTGGGTTCAATCCCTGGTCGAGTCATACCAAAGACTCAAAAAAATGGTTCTTGATGTTGCATAGCCATGAACACTATACATACACATATACATGCATGCAGAATCATAACGACGACACAATAAAGACGAGCGACAGTTCTTTAGAAAAAATATACCTCTCACTTTATTTGAAAGGGTTCGAAAGGGTTACTAAAGGTTTCACTGTGAGAGGGGGTTGGAGACCAAACAGAATTACAATATATTGACCCCCAATCTTATGGCCACAACAGCGTTTCTTTCCCGTTCTCCTGGGCTGCTCAACCGGTCAAGGTTATATCCTGATATTCCTCGACTGGATGCACCTGTTATTTACACAGGTGCATTTCCTATTTTGACAGCTTGGCCGGGGTCAATATGTTACACTTGATGCCTCCTTACTGTTATGGTACCCAACCTGCTGACAGTAATGAATTCTTCCTGTTGCTATTAATACAAGGAGAATATTCATCCGGGTGTGAAGTTCTCCCCTGCCTAACACTTTGGCAGTTAGACTGACATTTAACATCTTTTTATCTGTGTTGTATTATACTTTCGTTAATATACTTTGTTCCATGTAAACCCGAGTTCGTGTCTTTCTTCCGGACCTTTAACTGGTCCACAACACTCAGCAATATAAGGTAGGGATCAAGGGTAAAGTGGAGCAATTCAGGGTAAGGAGTAGTGCCCTCCCCTACACCATGATGTAATAGCTATCGAAAAGCGAGCCTTTGGGCCACCCTTGACTAAGGTCGCCAACTTTACTTTAATTTTTTTTACACTTTTATCATTATTTGGCTGCTGATTCATTGATATACTTATGTATATGAATATATATAAAGAGTGGGGCAGGTGTAATAGGGCAGTCAATAAAACATCATAGAAAGTAAACATTATAAAAAACAATAGGCAGGTCAACAGTTAAACCAGAGATTTTGAAATGGCTGATAACACTGGTTCCCATATTTCATTTTATGGATATGTTTTCTAAGACATGCTTATGTCCCAATTTTACTTCCTGTTTCATAAAATCTTTTCAAAATAAAAATATACTGTTCATTTCCTCAATGAGGTCATTGATAATTATCAAATTTGATCAAGGGTTATCTGAAATTAGAATGTTAACAACTGGGATAATTCAGCATATGAACTTGTGGAGAATCTGGGTATCAGTGTTAATTTAGTATCAACATTTGTGTATCTTGATGGTGAAAATCTGAACTGTTCTGATAAAAGAATATCTAATTTATATTGCAATAAAATAAGCTCAGATTGGCTGATCATTATTCATACAACAGCTTTTCAAATTAGCCAACAATTCTTTGACAAATTCCAAACCAGCTATAAATGAGGAGGAGGCAACAAACATATGAAGATCATTCAATAAATAAAATGACTTTTACCTAAGAAGTGGACAATAGAAAACATTGTTTACATTTGCATCTTTTTCAAGGAAATCAATTGTCATGGGTCCTTTCATGACCCAGAAGACAACATAACCTTCTTTACTGACCACTGTGCCCGGAACCTTTTTTTTTTACCTGTGAGTCAGTGTATTTCTACTCCATTGACTGTCTTTTTAACCCAGGTTCAGAGTGGTAAACCCATATTTAGCCCATATGTAAAGATTTTTTTTTATTAAAACATGCTTTTTAATACATATTACATATTCTTCTGTAACTTCTCAGTTACCAAATATTTGATGACAGACCTCTGTTCAAACCTGGAGGACTCAGTTTAATTTGCCACCATTTTGAATAGAATCAAAACAAATATTTTTATTCAATACAAATAATTCTTGCAATAAACCAACTCTAAACAATGCAGAGCTTATATTTATTAATCTTGCTTTTTTCAAAAATTTCCCCTTGTTTATTGAATGACCCTTTTTAAAAAAAATCATTTTTCTATTGACTGACTCTTTTTCATATTAACAGCTCTTTCCTATTTCCCTTATGAAGTCATATATTACAAGCATCTCTGTCTTGAAAGCCTCTTACCACAAATCTAGCTTTACAATACTGTTTGCCATTTGAACTTTTATTGGTATAAATTCATCCTGTATATACAAGTAACTTAGGTTTACCCTGATCAGGTACTTGTGTATAAACTTTATTGTCAACCCAAATATCCATAAGATGGATTTATACAAATTACATTTATTTTGCATTGACCAATATTATTGGCTTTCTGCCCCACTCTGTATATTTTCTATAAAAGTGATAACTTATTCTTATGAGTGCATTATTATAGTCAGCCATTACATTAACATCAGCAGACTTCCTGAACTATGTGAGCTGCTTAAGAATAAACAACAATAAAAACCTGCACTGTTTATTGAGTTAAGGATTTAATGACAAATAGAAACTGCCTAGTCATATCAAGCATAGATTAAATGTATGCATTTCAGAGTTATAACCAGAGGAGGAGGATGAGAGTACAGTCATTTCTTGGTGCAAACGTTCAGTGGCATAAAATTTCCCCCAGCTGATGCTTGTTAATTATCATTTCTTCTTTTTTTTTAGGATATTGTGTTATTTGCATGAATACAGACAGTGATCCTTTGAGCCTATTCTTTTAATGTGACCATCAAAATACTTTTAAAAGTCCATTGTTGAATGCCATTGAATATCAGGAAGATGATCATCCAGTATTTTCTTTTACTAAGATAATACTTTCTTTTTACTTAGATTAGTTGATAATATGAACCTTTCATATACTTGCAAATACTTGAAGCTATTCTTATAATACATTAAACATCCTGTGTTAATTAAAATATCTTTCACTCTTGGAGTGGGGATCTTAAAATATATCTGATACATGGCAACAATTTACACCCAAGGTAAAGATGCTGTCAAATGATCTTCATGGACATTTTTCAACCATTAAACTTAAAATTAAGTTACATTTATAAAGAATTCTCCGCTTACATAAGATTGTTCAATTTATATAAAAATTAAGAATTCCAAAATATTTCAGAGGTAGGAGTGTAAAAGGTGTTCTTATCTTCTGGGTGCTGATAATCCTAGCTAAGATTTGATGGATTAATGTATAAGCCAGTAAAGAAGTTTAATATAATATCTAAACTAATTTAGATCCTTTTTCTGAGATTTGAATTCTTGTTGGAGCATGATATTATTTACAAAGCTTTGTTTAGTCTGGCACATGGGTCTTAGCTTAATTATAGTATTTACTGCTTATTTATGGTCAAACTTATTTAAATAGTGAACAGGCTCATCAATGCTTAACTTTTGTCATTCCAAGTGAGGACAGGTACTTTCAAGTAGAACTTGGCCATAAGTCTTGTCATTGAACCTTGCTATATAAAAGCAAATTCTCACTTCTATTCTAGAATTGAAAAATCAACACACCAAAATGGATTTATAAAATACTTGATTAAAGACTTCCTTTAGTAGCTATCAAGTTTAATGTCAAGTTCAATGTCCTGTTTAAAGAATTTATGGAAACAACATCTTTCAAATCAAAAATTAAAAGTCAGTATTGAATAAAAATAAACTAACCCAAAAGTTGATTAGAAAAATTTGAATAGACTTAAAAGGCTGATTTTAAAAATATTTTTATGGTTACTGCTGATTTCTTGGATACAGTATAGAGCAGGTCATATGACACTGAAAGTGATTAATGAGCCAGTCACAATTTTACACTTTTTCTTTATTTTGGAGCCAGTAAGGAAAGAAAAATTAAATCAAGGTCAAAGGACACAATGGATGCATTTAGGCTTTTTTTGTTGCAATTTAGAAAACATAGTCTACATAATTGAATGTTGCAATGGTAAAAAAGTATACGTAGGTTCTACTCAGGCTCTGAACAATAGAGTCCCTTTGCATAAAAGCAACATTACTTTACCAGAAAATAGAAAACTCCATGTATCAAAATAACTTTATGAATGCAGGAATGGATCTTTAAAATAATGCCAATATAACAGACAGATAACTCATTACTCCAAATAAAAGAAAAAAAATTATAGATTAATTTAAATCTACATTTAACAGAACCTAACTTCACACATACATGTAAACAGAACTGAACTCACAGAAGTAAACATATACATGCACAAACTATCTTTATATCTTTTGGTGGAGTCAAATACATTCTCACACACATTCAATTTAGAGAGAGAAAGGAAAAAAACAACCCTGAAAATGTGTGTATGGATGTGTATATGTACATAGATGTACGTGCATGTATGCAAATGTACACACACACATGCACACAAAATACATAGTTGTATATACATACATAAAAAACTGATAAAACAAAAAAAAAGAACATCTGAAGAAGCCAGAGATTTTCATGGACAATTAACTCCAATACAAAATTCACAGACACAAATCCTGAAATTAAAACAAATCACACCCTTATCAAAACAATTGTCACAATAAAAACTACAAAGACGACCCTAACCATTCAAAATCTCCTGAACAAGACCATAAAGTCTGAAACATGTGTAGAGCACAAATATATGAAATAATAAAAACCTAAATTACCAAATTCAGATTCAATTGTGAACCTGTTCATTTAAAATATATATCATCATCTTGTCGTGCCACCAGCATGGATATCCCTGACTCTCTCTCGCCACTCCTCCCTATCGTTCATTGCTTCTGGCAGGTCCTCAGGGCTACATCCCATGTCCTCAGAAAGCTGCTGTATGTAGGTTTGAGCTGGTCGCCCTGCTTTTGCTCGGCCATGTGAGGGTGTCCATAGGAGAACATCACTTATGAGTTCATCCCTGCTTCTCCAGCAGTGTTCTGCATGTCTGGTTCATCTAACTTTGATAGTTTTCGTGATGGGAGGTAGGTGGCCGTACAGCTGCTGCTTTGTGGGGTGTTGCCTCCAGGACTTGTTCAAAATTGCTCACAGCATTCTTGTGTAGTTGCCGTCAAGATATATATATATATATATATACACTCACAATAGATGTCTTATGAACCTGATAAGTTCCTGTTTTAATAAGCTTCAATCTAGGAAGGAACAAAGGATTCTAATTAGTATTCCATAGTTTTCTCTGAGAATCTGGATGATTAAAAAATGACATTTGAACACTAAAAGAGATCTTTCAAAATTATCATCATAACAAGCCAACAGTACTGATTGCTCTGACTCTCACTCACCATCTATCACTATTGGCCATTGTTCTAGGTAAGACCTCTAGATGGCACCCAGTTTCACCACAGGGCTGATAAATATAAGTTTTTGCTGGTCAGCTAACACTGGTGTGTCCATATGTGGGATTTCATAGAAGAACATTGCTTGTAAGTTTGGCTTTACTTCACCAACACAACATGTTTTGCTTGTCTTTCTTGGATGGTTTGCAAGATGGAAGTTAAGTAGCTGTACAACTGCTGCTTTGTAGGGTGCTGCTTCCAGAATTTGCTCAAAACAGTATGTTGCATTTTGTATAGTTCCCATCAAGGTTTTTCTTTAAGTATTTTCAGAAAGTACAAGTGGTGCAATTATACAATAGTACTGACATGGCTACAGCTTAGAAGAATTTCTATTTTATTTTATCAGAGAGATCAGATTTCCATATGGTTGATAACCTGTCAATAGCAGTTTCTTCTTTACCTATGCATAAGTTTACATTGCTTTCAGTCGATGAGATGTTGTTACTGAGGTATGTGGAGTGGTCTGTTAATTTTAGAGGCTTGCCATTTAATGAGAAGATGGCAGCATCTTGGTAAAAACATGAGCTCTGTTTTGTTTAAGTTAATGTAAAGGCTAATGCTTCTTGCTGCCAGCTCCAGACAATGCAGCTGAAATTCAGCTTGGGCAGGTGTATTTGCAAGATGTCATCCGCTTTGTTGACATCAATAATAGTTTCAGTGGGATTTCATCAGGTTCTTGTCTTTTTTTGCATAAAACCATTTTCTTTCATTAGATCTATCAACATTTGTAGTATATAATCTAAGAGAACATTTTAAGTGTAATAAAAATCTTGATATGATATGCTGTTTCTGCTGGCTAACATTTTTGGACAAACATTATGAGAATTTTTATTGATATATGTATTTACCAACCCCTTTGCATGAGCAGGATGTGATACAAGGTCAATTTTACAGGTTTGAATTCAGAGTTTTCCTTCTCCTACCAAGGTTAAAGTGCCTAGTCTGTCCTACTATTTACCCATAGTTGGAGGAAGAATGGATACATAACTTTCTCATGAGTATTAATGCTATGTGAAATGCAAACAACCTAATTGAGGATTTGAACTTGGATTGCTATGTTCATTTCTTACAATGATAACCATTACACTATGGACACCTCCATAAAATTTAGTAATATATAGAAGTAGATTAATAACAAATTAATGAATAAATAATGTGAAGAACTCTATGAATTGCATTTGATAATTATCTTTCTTGAAAAATTATAATGATTGGGCTAAGGTACAAACACTAATTTCACATTATTATTACTAATTTGGAAATGCGATAAGAAATTTCTCTATTTTCTAAGAACATTTTTATGCTGTTTCCCTTACCAAAAATCTCACTAGAATTTGCCAGTTTTTGCTTTACGAATAAAAAGCGAGACTTTATGATATAGACTATCTTGTGTATGTCTGATTTTTAAAACCAACTTTTGTAGATATTTTTTTTTTTGCTATTCTGGATTTTGTTCTAATTCCACAAATTCTTCCCTTCTTTTGTACATATAATTTATATTTGTCCTGTTTTCATTTTCACTTGCACTTGGGAAAGGCATGAATCCACCTGTTTCCATCCCCACCCATGCTACAAGTAAATTGTGTCACATCTTGTACTGGGTGAAAATAAAATTGTAAAATTTCTATTTCATTTATCTCACTTTTACAAAAACTTTCCCAAGAGTGAAGAACAATTTGTTAATGTTCAAAATAATTACCACAGAAATTTGTTAATTTGATATTTCTTGAATTTGTGATTGTTGTGCCCCCACCCACAAATATTGGTGTAAAAACTATCTGCAGTTTATTACAGTTTTGCTTTTGAGTAGGCTTTATCTAGTCTGGTACAAAGCCACAATAATAGAATTTTCTGTGTTCATTAAGTGCATTAACTCACTGGCACTCTCTTCTGATATTTCAGATGAAATACAAATTTCATTTGAAAATTTGTGGAATTACAACAAATTGGCAGTTGTTGGTTCAGTTGGTCAACTTGATTTTTTGATTTTCAAAAAATGTAACAAATTCTAAAAAGAAATTGAAAAGTTTGAGAAGATTGAGGATATTTTCAATGGCTTTCTAAAATGTTTGTAGTAAAAACTTTATTGACTTCAAAGGATTACATAACTAATTGAAATATTGATGCAGAAAGTGAATTTTGAAAATCTGTAGAGATTTATACGGAAATAAGGTGCTCTTGGTGTAATTGTTATCACCATTGGAAATGGAATCAACAACTAGAATTCAAATCCTGAACAAGACTATTTGCATTTCACTTCACTCTAATACCCTTGAGAAAAGCTTGATTCTAACAGCTCTCCTTCCAGCTATGAATAAATTGGACCAACTAGGTTCTTGAGCTTTGGTAAGGCAGCCAGTCTAGGAGAAAGAAAACTCTGAATTCAAACAAACTGTTCTCTGCTTAAAAATTGACCTTGTCCACAGTATAGAGGGGTTGGGTAAATACATTCATTTGGAGATGATAAAAATAACTTGGCAAATTATATTTATGAATAATTTATTTGCTTGAATAGTGAAAAATGTCTCATGTTATCCTTTTCATCTTTTAGGTAACGGAAATAAAAATTTGTGCATAACTACTGTCAATCTTTAGATTGACAGTAGTTATACATTAACAAGGTATATCTAAAAGGTATTGAAACTGAAGTTGTATTTACCAAGACAAAAAGTAATAATGAATGAAACATTAATTTTCTTTAATATAGTACCATAGAGATTCAACTCACTTATTCAACTGAGTTTCCTATTGGTTAAAGTACTTATAAAATTCCTCTTTGGATGTGAAGCATATTTCTTTTAATGTCTTCCATGTCCTCACATTTTACCCTTAAGATGAATTTTCAGTTTGGGAAGGAAGAAAAGGTTGTACAGAGCTCGGCCTGCTGAATATAGAGGCTGCTGAATTTGTGCCGCGACCGGCCGACAAACCCTTGCCGCGACCTGCCGATAAACCTAAAACATATCAAATTACACGCCCGAGTTAGGACGATTATATCCGAGTACGACCGGAACTGACTAAGCCCTTTTTTCTTGCTAACGACCTTGACATCTAGTTATAGCTAAAAGAAAAGGGAGAATTAAAATTAATAACATTCACAAAACACTTCGGCCAAAAATTACCTGATAAGACTTGAACTAATAGTCGTCGCCAGCCTATAGCAGGTTAGGAAAATACTTTACGGCTACACTCATTTTTTATCAAAGAATTTTATATCCACGCGGCTGGAGCTGTGTGTCACAGCACCTTCGTAATATCAGCAAGCCCTTTTCAACCCTCGTTGGCACGCCCCCGGCTTTTTAGCTGGGCCGTCTGGCATTCGTGCCGGATGGGTGCTCGAAACCAAGAGCAGACTCGGGGCCGAATAGGCCCCCAGCTTCGGCTGGGCAACCTTCGGGTGGGCGAGCTGCACTTTTGTCCCCTTTGTACGGCACTAGACCAAGCGTCTAGTTTAAGCCGTAAACTGGCATACGTGCCCGGACTCACATTTGGGTTCGTGAAACTGCTTGCCTCATCAGGCTCACATTGCACTAAGTGAGCCGATGAGCAGCACAGACAAGCAGGGTTCGAGTCTCGGCTCCTTCCCGACCTTCCCCTCCCCTTTATCCCCACTTTAATCGGCCTTTGGGCTTTTGACCTTGTGTCAAGTCGTGTCTGGTGGGAGGCAGCGACAAATATATATATGGCACGCCCCCGGCTTTTTAGCTGGGCCGTCTGGCATTCGTGCCGGATGGGTGCTCGAAACCAAGAGCAGACTCGGGGCCGAATAGGCCCCCAGCTTCGGCTGGGCAACCTTCGGGTGGGCGAGCTGCACTTTTGTCCCCTTTGTACGGCACTAGACCAAGCGTCTAGTTTAAGCCGTAAACTGGCATACGTGCCCGGACTCACATTTGGGTTCGTGAAACTGCTTGCCTCATCAGGCTCACATTGCACTAAGTGAGCCGATGAGCAGCACAGACAAGCAGGGTTCGAGTCTCGGCTCCTTCCCGACCTTCCCCTCCCCTTTATCCCCACTTTAATCGGCCTTCGGGCTTTTGACCTTGTGTCAAGTCGTGTCTGGTGGGAGGCAGCGACAAATATATGGCACGCCCCCGGCTTTTTAGCTGGGCCGTCTGGCATTCGTGCCGGATGGGTGCTCGAAACCAAGAGCAGACTCGGGGCCGAATAGGCCCCCAGCTTCGGCTGGGCAACCTTCGGGTGGGCGAGCTGCACTTTTGTCCCCTTTGTACGGCACTAGACCAAGCGTCTAGTTTAAGCCGTAAACTGGCATACGTGCCCGGACCCATATTTGGGTTCGTGAAACTGCTTGCCTCATCAGGCTCACATTGCACTAAGTGAGCCGATGAGCAGCACTGACAAGCAGGGTTCGAGTCTCGGCTCCTTCCCGACCTTCCCCTCCCCTTTATCCCCACTTTAATTGGCCTTCGGGCTTTTGACCTTGTGTCAAGTCGTGTCTGGTGGGAGGCAGCGACAAATATATGGCACGCCCCCGGCTTTTTAGCTGGGCCGTCTGGCATTCGTGCCGGATGGGTGCTCGAAACCAAGAGCAGACTCGGGGCCGAATAGGCCCCCAGCTTCGGCTGGGCAACCTTCGGGTGGGCGAGCTGCACTTTTGTCCCCTTTGTACGGCACTAGACCAAGCGTCTAGTTTAAGCCGTAAACTGGCATACGTGCCCGGACTCATATTTGGGTTCGTGAAACTGCTTGCCTCATCAGGCTCGCATTGCACTAAGTGAGCCGATGAGCAGCACTGACAAGCAGGGTTCGAGTCTTGGCTCCTTCCCGACCTTCCCCTCCCCTTTATCCCCACTTTAATCGGCCTTCGGGCTTTTGACCTTGTGTCAAGTCGTGTCTGGTGGGAGGCAGCGACAAATATATGGCACGCTCCTAGCGAAGCTCATTAAGGAGGAATCCTGCATTCTGTGCGGTCGCATTCACCTTAACTTCCGACGTTGATCCCACTTCTCGTGGTAGATCCCCTTTTTTTTTTTCCCACCTACATAGGTATGCACAAAGGTCCTTTTTAGGACCATAAGAGGTCTCTGTCTGCGGTTCAGAGCATCTCTGACTGGTCAGTAATGATCAGTCGAAGTAGACGGCCAGGCGGCAAACATGAAGACGGATTCTAAGACCAACCGGTCTTAACTCTCAGTCGGTTCCGATAGTCCGATAAGCTGCGCAGCGCTAATGGCACGGTCCAGCCTTTAGCTACTCCTTCGCTATCTGCGCAGCGCTAAGATAACGCCCATCTTAGCCTTGGCCTTCTGGCCTGTCCGCTCGACAGCTCGGCTTTGACCCGACAAAGCCTTCGCTGCTGTCCGCTCGTCCGCACGGCTTTGACCCGACAGAGCCTTCGTTCCCGTCAGCTCGCCCGCACGGCTTTGACCCGACAAAGCCTTCGCTCTCGTCCGCTCGTTCGCACGGCTTTAACCCGACAAAGCCTGTCCGCTCGACAGCTCGGCTTTGACCCGACAAAGCCTTCGCTGCTGTCCGCTCGTCCGCACGGCTTTGACCCGACAGAGCCTTCGTTCCCGTCAGCTCGCCCGCACGGCTTTGACCCGACAAAGCCTTCGCTCTCGTCCGCTCGTTCGCACGGCTTTAACCCGACAAAGCCTGTCCGCTCGACAGCTCGGCTTTGACCCGACAAAGCCTTCGCTGCTGTCCGCTCGTCCGCACGGCTTTGACCCGACAAAGCCTTCGTTCCCGTCAGCTCGCCCGCACGGCTTTGACCCAACAAAGCCTTCGCTCTCGTCCGCTCATCCGCACGGCTTTGAGACGACAAAGCCTTCACTCCCGTCCGATACGTCCGCACGGCTAGGGGGCCCAGCAAGGCCCTAGCCTTTCCTCGACCCCGACGCTCTTGCAAGGTACAACGCAGTCCACGTAACGACTCGCTGTTACGGACTGTTCTACCACTGCAACACCTGACTCACGTACGACCCGTCGTACGAGTCAACAACCCGATCGACACACCCTTGGTTAACCACAACATACCGTCACAACCAGGGATATCGATTCACCATCACTTAATTATATAAGTCAGTTGGTTGGGAATATGACTTCATTTAAATTTAACCCATTGAAAATTTCAATCTCAATACTTTTTTTCATCATAGTAAAAAGTTGCTATGATATTTCTTTTTTTGATTGCCTGTTTTATCACCAAATGTTATTCACATATCAATTTTTGAAGAGTTAAGAAAAATTCTGTTTCAGTTTACAAAGTGAATATAATGTTAAACTGCACCATTACTTAGTGTCTATTAGGTTAGCTAAAGCAAATCTTTATATCGTTGTTTAACGTATAAAGTAGATATATAATTGAAAATTTCCTCTTTAGAAACTAAAGTTATGACTTTTTTCTAATACTTTTTTGTCTGGTAAACAGAATATGAAAACTTTTAAAAATCTTGTGTTAACATTTGTTGTACAAGCAATGATCACTCGATCATAAGGGGGTGTCCTGGTGGTGTAATGGTTAGTGATGGACTGCGGAATAGTAGTAAGCAAGTTTGTACTCAATTTGTGCTATTAAGTTCACTTTTGGGCAAATACCCTTGGAAAAGGTTCCATTAGGATGTAAAGATGATGAAAGTTATCAAGGCAGACGGAACAAACACATGATGGCAGACTTCTATTGGAGTGGTAATTTACTAAGCTTTTTGCTTAGATGTAGCACAAGGCCGCACGAATTGGGCACCTAATGAGAATCGAACTCACTCGTGTAGGTTTGCTAGTCTACCTTGCTAACCATTACACCACCCGAGGTGCCCAAGACTTCTATTGGAGTGGATTCTTCCAGTGACCAACAAATCATACAGTGTTTTTCTATGCATTAGTTGTGATTACCTGAATCATCTTATTCTGTTTTTATGTTTACTGTATACAATAACATTAAGTTTTTCATGTTTATTTTTCTATGATTTAAGTATCCATCTAATTTATAGGTAAGTTAAAATGAAGCATTTTTTTTTTTAATTTATTTTTTATTACATTTTTTGTTTTTGTTTTTTGATAAGGTCCAGAAACTTTATGATAAAAAGGAATGTAAAACTAATTCTGGCATTAAATCTATATGACACTAAATTTAGATGAATAAATATGTAAGGATCAGTTGAACAACAAATATGAAAATGACCAGAACTCTAAAAGCTGAGTTCAATTCTTTAATAAAAAGGCATTCAGTATCTACAAAATGAGAACCAGTCTAAGAAAATTGATGATATGTTTAGAATCATCACCTCAAAGTTACTTTGAAATTACACTTAAATCATTGGCAATAAAATTAGTATTGACCAGTGTTTTGTTATATCAAGTGTAATTTTTACAATAGCAAAAATCAATTTGAAGCATGATAACTTGTCTGAATAATGATTTACATATGAAAAGGTGGGTATATGGAATTATGATTGGAACATAAAAAAGAAGTTCAAGATCTTGTAATTATATATTGAATCTCAAGATCTGTATAAAGAATAGAAATAAATACTGTCTTAGTTTTCTCTTTTTCTGTTAATTTGAAGATAATGAAATTAGGCATTATCTACATTCAGGAAAGAAGAGTGTCATCTCATTGCTGATTATTTTTAAAAGTTAAAGCAAGACACTATTAATACAGAAATTAAGAAGATTACTTATAAATTCAATTTTATGCAGTTGGAAGAGATTGTCAGTAGTGAGAGCCTTATACAGAAAAATTCAACCATTTTGAGTTTAGGCAGTGATTTCAAAACAAAAGATGATCTGAAAATGCTGGGTCTGGAGGAAATGGTGCGTGAGGGAAAAGTTTTCACTAGTCAAATAGCATAATAAATATTCTACTGGGATTATTTTGTATCCAAGGTTGGATTCCCCATTAGGCAAAATAGTCACGTGCTTAGGATACCAAAATAGAACGAGGGAGCTCTTTTGATTCTATCTTTTCAAAGAAAAATGATTTTTGTTCATTCAGATAGTACATTAAAAATAGAAAACCTAATAAAAATAACAAAGACAAAATTCAAACAGAGTAGGAAGGGAGGTAACTACAATTTATACAGTTGTCTTTTTTATCTCCCTTGATATTTATCGTTGCTAAAAGGTTTGAAATTCGTCAACATTTTTTAATAAAATATTTCCCTCTTTTATTTTGTAAAAAAATAAGGTCTCATTCGTACTTCCTAAAATTTCATTCATTTAATTACTTGTTTTCTTACTTTTTTGAAACTAAATAAGAATAAGATTTTTAAAAAAATTAAAAATAAGTTTAGTATTTTCTGTTATTAATGGATGTAAATATCATCAGTGAGGAATGGTTTAAAGAAAAAAAATCTTATGTCATATTGTTTGATATTTAAAAAATACCAAAAACGAAAGTAACTATGAAAAGCATTATTGAATGTAATCAATATTTGAATAACTTATTAGATACAGTTTGTTTTGTTAATTGTATGACTAGAAGTGATTCTTTTTTTTTTTAAAAAAGTCTTAAATGTGTTTGATTGGCAAAACATTTAAAGAAATTAATAATTTGTGAAATTTACCTGTTTAAAGGAAAAACCAGTTAAAAGAAGTAAAAATTATTTGTGGTATTGGAGGCAAAATAGTTATTGGTGTCTAAAATTCAATTGGTGAACCAAGTTTGAAATCTGGCCAATATTGTTTGCATTCACCTTACATTACTTCACATGGATAAGTATACTTCTCCTCATCAGCTACAGGTAAAAGAAAGTAGTGTAGATTTGGTTCTCAAACTTTGGTAGTTTTATGGAAGGAAAACTTTTAATGTAAACCATAAAGGAAATTAGAAGCCACTCCACTATCTCTCTCATGAACAAGCATGGTAATTAACAGTTTGTAGAAAAAGAAGCTATGATTACCCAATTTCCTGAAAGGACATGGCACTTTCAATTCTACTCCAAAAAGTATTCACCAAACTTTTATGTTTTTGAATTAATTGTTTTTATTTTCAAATTAAAAAAGAAATGTAAAATTTGTAAATTTTATGAATTTTAACTTTGATACTTTTTCATGTTTGGGAATATATGTTTGGTTTTTTCATTTGAATTAATTTGTTTTTCATAAATTTAGAATAAAAGAAAATTATGATGAACCAGTTTTGCATAAAAAAATGATCTCTGTATATTTAAAACAAATTTTGATTTTAAAAATCTTTCTGCTTATTTTTTATTGATTACTCTTATAAGAGACTTAAATTTCTTATGAAATAATTGTTTATCTTCAGTAATTTTATGGCTTACAATGATATCATATAACAGACATTTCAAGAAAGTAAAGAACTAATCATAACATAATTAGATTGAAAGAAGTGTGTCTGTATGTCTGTGTGTACATGTAGGATGAGTTGTGTGTGTGTGTGTGTGTGTGTGTGTGTGTGTGTGTGTGTGTGTGTGTGTGTGTGTGTGTGTGTGTGTGTGTGTGTGTGGATCACTGTCATACAAAAAATTCCAGAAATGTAATTTTTTGCACAGGTTCCTACACAGGCTATGGGAAGTTGACCTCTGATGTCAGTTGTGGTTACTGGACACCATCAAATGGCAAAATATGCTATTTCTGACCAAACAGGCTGAGATAGAGATTTTGATATGAAGTACAGAAATATTCTTGACCTCATAAATGGTGGAACTAATGAAGCCAGATCCATGTTTTCTGCATGGCTCACTATTTATTGGATGTTCATAAGTAATTAGTAAAAAAAAAAGGTTTACATATTTGCCAAAAATGAAATTACAAGATATATTGTAAGCAAAGAAACTCTTAGAAAGTAATCAGAATTTTACTTTATGTTTAAAACAATTTTTGTTGTGTACTAATACACAACAAAAATAGGAAAATGATATTGATACACCACAAAAATAGGAAGATCATTTTCCTATTTTTGTATCCACTAAATCTTTCTAAAATCAATATTAGAATTATTTCATCAAAACATTTTATCTCTCATCTTATTTTCCTGATCAACAACAAGTACTTTTGTATTTTTGTCAGTTTTTTTAAATAATCTTTAGCTATAAATATCAAAGAAGCATCCAAAATTTTTATATCTAAAAACTTAAATGCAGTAATTTTATCATTATCAATTGAATTTTTAAAGAATTTTTCTTTATTGTTTTGAATGATGTTGAAAGCCAAATGATGTTATATGTAAGTAAAGTTGGTGACCTTAGTCGAGGTTGACCTGAAGGCTCCCTTTTCGATAGCTACTACACCGAGGTGTAGGGGAGGGTGCTACTCCATTCCCTAGATTGCTCCACTTTACCCTTGATCCTCACCTTATATTGCTGAGTGCTAAGCAAGGTGGCATCAAGCACCATTTTTTGAGTCTTTGGTATGACTCAACCTGGCATCGAACCCAGATCTCCCGGACCATTTTCGAACACTCTACTCATTAGGCTAATGGCCTGGCTAATGTTATATATACTTATGTGTTTTTGTTTAAAAGATTAAACTCATTAACAATTAAATTTAAACTGACTTAACAAAATTTTGTTGGAAAGAAACAAAAATCATTAAAGTAATTCATGTTCAGTTTAGTTTCTTTGTTTGGTGACAAATCAACCTACATGAATTATTCAATGCTAAAGTCATCCTAGTCAAAGAACAGCACTGATACTATTCAGTTCATTGCTCAGGGGATAAGTTTAGTTTGGTTTTGTTGTGCTTCATGGCATATCAATCCTCATTGGTTATTTAATGCCAAATCCTGTTTTCATTGCACACAGGGTTTCAATTATTGCTATCTAATTCTAATCATTCTGCTTAATATTTTAATCATTTGTTTCCTCACCATTGAATGCTTTTAAGTATAGTAAATCATAGAATAGTTCTTTTTGACTCATAAATGGGATCCCAACAGAGTCAGAGTGGACCAGCAATTAATTGCAATGAAGTGGTACTTCACATTCCTCAAAACTCCAATACTGGAGCCTCACTATCAAATACAGTTTAGTGTCAGACCCAGGACACTCGTTGGGTGGTGGGCCTTATCCCTTTGCAAAAGTCCAGTCGTCATATTCTACAGCCTAGCTTGCCACGTGGGTGGCCCGGGTTTGATTCTCAGCTGATGCAATGCACTCTTTAAACCGGGCTATTGGCATAATGGTCTTGGAGACTGGGGTTCAATCCCAGGTGGAGTCATACCAAAGACTAAACAAATGGTACTTTCTGCCGCCTTGCTTAGCACTCAGCACTATAAGATGAGGATCAAGGGTAAAGTGGAGCAATCCAGGGAAAGGAGTTGTGCCCTCCTCTACACTTCGGTGTGGGAGCTATTAAAAGGGGAGCCTTTGGGTCACCCTAGACTACGGTCGCCAACTTTACTTTTTACTATTTGCAAGAGTATTAGACTGAAAGTGAATGTAATATCATGCCAAGACTTTGAACTCACTTATTTTGAGGTTACAGTTCAGTATGTTAGCCACTTTGCTACAGGGACTCACTCTAAAGTCATTCAAATAGAAAAAAAATCACCTAAAGGCGTGGATTTTAAAAAGGCATTGTATTTTCCTTCGAGAATTGATAAGAAAAAAAATTTGTCTTGGGAAAATGTTTTTATCTGCATTTGCATAGAACAGAGTTAGCTCCCTTCTCGTATACATTACCACTCCCTAAACACCTGTTACATTTGGTGTTTGAAATGTATTGGCAGTTTTTGATTACTATTATGGGACAGATTTGTTCTTGATATGAACTTACATCCAGTGATTGATGGGATGCAGTCAGATGAAAAGATTTGAAAAAGCACCTGTATTTATTTTTGTATGAGAGGGGAGTGATAATGGCAAAGGCAAAAAAGATACCTAATATCATTCAAATTTTTTGTTGTAACAGACAAATAAACTATTGGTGTATATTCTGAGTGTGAAGCACATGTCTAAAAAGATGAAATCATTTGCCTTTTGTTGTTTTTTTTATGTCTAATTAATATCATCAAAATATAATATATATATATATATATATATATATATATATTGCATAAACTATTTTTTGCTTTTATTTTAATTTTCTTTTAAGATTGCAACTCTTCTTGTTAAGCGTTTTAAATTTTCCATAGATTTTTTGCTGAAAGCATACTATAAATATTGTGGATCTTTTTTCCACTTTATTCAGTTGATGAGTGGGTAGAAAATCTTATCAGAGTAATATGCTCATGGTTATTGTTGCTCCCCTCTCAAAAGGGACCAATTGGTGGGGCTTAGAATATGCAAACCCTTTTTTTTGCACTGGTTCTTACAGAAATCATGGGAGGTTTTCTTCTTACATCAGTTGTGGTTACTGGAGGTCATCAAACGGCAAAATATGAAATTTCTAACCAAACAGGCTGAGATAGAGACTTTGATATGATATACAAAAATATTCTTTCTCCTACCCCACAAAAATTAAGATGTTCTGGGTGTGACACGAAACTGCATTTGGTGGTGAGGCATCAGTTGGGGAGTGTTCCATTACTCCAAGGTCCACTCTAGCCTGGTGTGGTAAGACTTGTTATGGTCCTATCTGTGGGTCAAATAAATCTGTTTGAGTATTAGATTTGGAATATGGGAAATCATATAACTGTGGGCCAATTTTTCATATTTCAAGTAATGACAAAATTTCACTTTTTTTCCATTAAAATGAAATTAAAAAAAATAATTAAAATTACTATTTAAGTTTAAATCTTAGTTCTATTTGAAACATAGTACCATCATAATTATCAGTATTAAAAGCAAAATAATGTTACATATCTAATTAATTTTTGATACATTTTAAACATTTAAATCAACTAAAAGTTGATGAACTTACCCAACTTGATGAATAAATTTTATTAGAATTTTAAAATGCTTAAGAAAAAATTTTTTGAATGAAATTAGTAACTTAAAATATTGATTAACCATTTTATGTTAAAATTTTACTTACACGTTGATAACTATATCACTTACAATTGTATTTAAATCCAAGTAAGTAAAGCTGGCGACTGTAGTTGAGGGCTCCCTTTTCAATAGCTACTACACTGAGGTGTAGGGGAGGGTGCTACTCGTTTCCCTGGATTGTTCCACTTTACCCTTGATCCTCACCTTATATTGCTGAGTGCTAAGCAAGGAGCTATCAAGTACCATTTTTAAAGTCTTTGATATGATGTGATCTGGGAATGAACCAAGGTCTCCCGGACCATTGGGTCAATAGTAGTCAGTCAAAATTAAAGACAGAAGATAGTAGTCGGTCAAAATTAAAGACAGAAGATATTCTACGTCACTTCACAATAAACTATTAAGGTTGTTTTGAGCTGTTATTGGTAGAGATTCAGTTTTTTTTTTTAAGTTTCCTTTTCTTAGCCATGTCCATGTCTTCTCGTGTGAGATTTCAATTGCTTGTTACTTGAAATATCCATACAGTTGTTTTTCTTCTCATTTCTATTTTCTTGTTATCATTGTTCAGTTGATCATTATGTTGATTGTTCTATTCCTGGTTGCTGTGATAAGTCTTTCTTTGCTCTTTTTTCATGTCTTCAAATTGTATTGATGCATCTACGCTGTCTTTAGTACTGGCGAGTCCTCTTCCTCTTTTTCTTGACACATTTAATCTGTTTATGTCATCTCTTGGATGTAAGGCCTTATGAATTGACATTAGTTTTCTTGTCTTTTGGTCCATTTGTTGAAGTTCTTTTTTTGTCTATTTCAAGAATAGTCACGAGTATCTTACAAGGGGAACAGTCCAGATGTTTACTCTTTTGATGAAACTCTTGCTACACAGTTTGGTTTCGAGAAGTTTTCTTGTTCCCCTGAATACTCTCTTTTAATATTTTCTTTCATCTTCACTTGTTTGATGGTGTCCGCTTCCAATATTCCCAAGTACTTTCGCCGAGTGTTTTGATTTTTCCTAATTTTGCAGTTTTATTCCTTCTGTTACTTGTCTTTTCCCCCTTCTCATCATTAACCAGGCATATTTTTCTTTACCAAATTCTATCTCTATGTCCTGACTGTATAGTCTTATTATTTATTCTTTTACATTTTTTGCAAACAGTTTGATGTCATTCATGTATATTAGGTAGTTTATCTTTTCTTGTGATTTAGTTAATTTGTAGCTCCCTGTGCTTTTTCTAAGTATGTAACTAAGAGGCATAATTGCCATTACAAACAGTAATTGTGATAATGCATCTCCCTGGAAGATACATCTCTGGATTTTCACCTCAACTAAAGCTGTTTCTCATGCTATCAATTCCACTTCCAGTTTTTCATAGTTTCCGTGATGAACTTAATAACTTTGTCAGATATCTTATACATATTGAAACAGTCAATAATCCAGCTTCATGTAACCATATCGTAGGCCTTTTCGTAGTCAATCCATGCCATAGCAATATTTTGTCTTGTTTTGCTTTCCTTGAGGATATCATGCCAGAACATTGAACTTGATCAATGTGTAGTAAATCTCTAGTCCTTCTTGTTCCCTTGTGGCATCCTTTCTGTTTTGCAGGAAACTGTCCACAGTTAACTAGTGAGTAATAAATCTCCTCTCTAATCTGTGCTGTTAGGTTTTTCCACATCAAAGATAGACACGTTATCAGTCTATAGTTGTCGGGATATTTTTCTTCTAAGCATCCATTTTTTTTTTCACGAGCCAGTCTTTCGTGGATAGAAGTGAACTTATTGAAACCAAAGTCAATGTATGCCATCATGACCTTGCGTTTTCCAATTTGGTACTTTTTTGAGTGTTGTTCTGAGCGAATCCAAGTGTATTCCCGCCACAGGGTCTTCTTCGAATCCTTGTAATTTTATTCCATGTTATTCGTCCATTCAGCTTTTCTGTTATGCTCTTTCCGTTCCTATATTTTAATCCAAAATTGTTTTTCTTCCCTTACATACGGTTGTTGTTATATCCTCGTGCATTCTCCACCAACTTGTAAGTAGAATTTTCTTTTGCTATTTTGGAATGTCCTGTTCTGTTTGTATTGCTTAACCCTGTCTCAGTATTTTTTAAGTCTCCATTCTTTCGTCAATATCTCCTCAAGTTGCATTGTTAGATTTGCCAGCTGTTTTTTTTTTTTTTGTCTTTCATCCAAACATCTTATAGTGTTTTTCCTTTCCTAAGCATCTTTGCTTGTTGTTATTTCTTTCACTGTTTTTCTAGTCTAATTTAAGTTTAATTTAAATTTTGCATTTCTGTTCGGGTTCTTTAGGGGCGCACAGATTTTATCTGAAACAAATTTCGCTCCTGCATATAACATCTCGTTTAATTCAGTAATGTTGTCTGTTGGGATATTTGGTTTCTACCTTGACTTTTTTCCAGTCTTGGTTCCGAAGGAATGGTAATGTGTCACATACTGGCTAAGTGGGAGGTCAGTTAAATACCCACACAAGCCACCTAGACGAGTCAACATACATCTGAGAGATCGACGTGACAGATATCTCTGATGTATGTCGGTTCGTCTCGGTGGCTAGTAAGGGTATTTAACTGACCTCCCACTTAGCCAGTATGCGACACATGGTGGTTTTATAGTGGGAAGCCACGTACAAACTGAGACTCATGAAACATACATCGTCAGATACATATACAACCAGAAAAAGAAAATGATTTCTTCAGCCCGCTAAGATAAGAATACCTTACCTTCCTTTTCTATGAGGTAAAATAACCTTACTCTCGCTTTTTGCTGCAACACTGGTATAAGAAACTTTCTAACTCAAAGAAAGTACATTGACTGACCTTTAAATTTTGACTAAATCTAGTCAGATATTATACTAAGTTTTTATTATGTTTCTTGTACACAAGAAAATAAATGTTAATATCATCTTTCCTTTCTCTTTTTTTACATTGTTTGCAGATCTTATGATTTCTTCTTTAGCCAGTGAAGTTATTTCGATATGACCGGCTAAATTGAGGCTTTTGCCCCCACAATAATTGTACTCGCCTAAGGAACAATTTTTTGTTCTTCATATTGGTTGAGACTGCCAGGCGCCTTGTTGAAATGTTTATCTGTCCCTTTTTGATCAAACTCAAAGCTCCCACTATTACTGGCTCGGTGTTGGTTTTAAGGTGACATATTTTCTCAATTTTTATTTTCAAGTCCTTTTAGTTGCTTGTTTTATTATATTATTTAACTGATATATTGCCATATCAATTAGAAGGGATATTTTTCTTTTATAGTCCTTAACTACTTTATCTCGTTTATTGCTCTTTATTTTTCTATCAGTTTGGATATCAAAGTCCCAGCTTATTTTTGCTTATGTAATTGGTTCTGGTTGGTGTTTAAACCATTTTTCGCAATTTATTATTTTACTTATTTGAGACTTTTTCATACCAGCGCCAGTATCGCAATTTTATTATGTTAACCAAATTGGACACTAATAACAATAATATTACTAAAAATATGAAGGCAAAAATAAAATAAAATGAAATAAGGACAGAGAGATGCTTGTTTAAAATTCAAAGTAATTTATTATGACAAAAGGAAGGTCATTCCAGCAAGTTGCATATGTGTCCCAATGTAAATATGACAAATAACGCATAAATACGAGGATCATTAAATAAGTTTCCAGACTTTTTGGCATGGGCAATTTTATTGATAGTACACACATGAAACTCCAGTCCCCTTCGAAGTAATCTCCTCCGGCTGCAATGCACTTGTTGTACCGTACCAATAACTTCTGGAAGGCCCCATGGAAGTCCTCTTGTGTGAGCGTGTCAATGACCTTCGTCACAGCCTCTTTCATCTCCTCAATTGTCTCATAACGACAGCCTGTGAGCTTTGGGAATAAGCAAAAGTCACAGGGAGCAAGGTCTGGACTATTGGGAGGGTGAGGAGCTGTCTTGATGCCCGTCTTGGCCAAAAAGTCTATGACAAGGGTGGAGTTGTGGACTGGTGCATTGTCCTGGTGGAAATGCCACTGACCCGATTTGAAGAGTGCAGACCTCTTCCGACGGAATCTCTTCCTGAACTCCGTTAAAACTTCAACATAGTTACTCTAACCCTAACCCTTTGGCCAATCAACTGTGGTGTATTGACTTCCTTACTCCTCCCACACCTCTCATCATCCCTCACAGACTCCCTGCCTTCCTTGAATCTCTTATGCCACTCAAAAACTGATGCTCGATTCATGCAAGATGCTCTAAAATCAGTCTGAAGCATTCCATAATTTCTGTGGCATTTTTTCCAAGTTTAAAGCAGAATTGTATTGCATATTGTTCTTCTAAAGTGTCCTCTCGTCCAGATTGCATTTTTGAAATTCACCAGCAGTGACAATCAGGCTTTAGTAGGGCATATTCCAATTGCTGCTGTAGCTGTTCATTTGAAGCTGAAATCATAAAAATTGGTCAGTCATCTCATAAGATGTATAGCAATAAGATACTGAATTTTCAAGAGTCTACGACAATTTTAAATGCCTGTACAAAAAGTCTGGAAACCTACTGAAGGCACCACGTATTATTAAGTGCGGGAATTATTTTGGCCTTTGAGGTTTTGATTTTATATTTTTTGTCCAATAAGGATGATTTAAGCCATTCTACTTGGATGACTTTCCCGGATAGTATAAAAGGCCGCGCAAACGCTCTCTGTCTCTTCCTCGCTGATTCTAGCAGCAGAACAGACCAACATTCAACACGAGGAGAGCACTTTCAATCATGGGCCATTTTTCCTTGAGGAGACCATTCCTTTATCATTTATTAATTCCTCCTTGACCAACTTGTCCTTGAAACTTCAGGTTGAATGCTTAATTCCTGCTCTAACATTCTCAACTGCTTTTTTCCATTTGTACGACTCACGGTACAGGGTTATCTTTCTGGCCGTCATCAAAGTTGTTGAAACTCATCAATATTCTCGTCCATATTCCTGTATTTTTCTTTCTTCTTAATGTAACAGGGCAGACTACAATTTGCCTTGTTGCTAAAATTTTCTTAGCGCGGTGAATCAAAGTTACTCACCGAAGTTGGAGACAAAGATTTCTATTCAATCCAAAGAACAAATGAAAATCATGTCAGTTACACTTCACGAGTGAGGACTCAATTCCGGAAGGTCTTGAGCATTCAAAGAACGGAAGCAAAAAGAGAAATAATTAGGGGTCTAAATTCTTACGTGCCCAACGGACACACGACATGGGAAGCCACGCCCCAATCTAAGGGAAGACAATCATTTTTGTCTCCCAACATGATCAATAAGCATTAAAAGTTTTTTAACATTAATCAGAAATTATATTCAAATAATACCGGAATTTAATTAAATTAGTTCTAACATCTTTTGCATCGTGGCTAAAATAAGAACTGGAGAAGCGTTCCGAACACACACACACACACACACACACACACACACACAGAACCGAAGACTACGCTTTTGCATCATAGCTAAAAATAGAACAACAAATGAGCCACATTTCTTCTATGTTGACGTAGTTGGGATCGGGTCATGTGAGCAAGGACTAAACCATTTGAGCCATTAAAAAATAAAATAACAAAACAAAATAAGGAAGAGCAACAGACATTCACAGCGGATGCTTCTATAATTATATAAAAAACAAAACATATAAATTCCCTCCCTAATGCAGCATTCGGTTAGTTCTTCGCGCGTCTAATCAGAATCAACACGGGCACACCTTACGCATACACAAACATACGCACGCAACCCGTAAACAACAGACAAATAAGTCTATTCTTTCGTATTTTTAAACAAGAAACTTTTGATTTCCTGAAATAAACACTTGAGGGAATTAATAAAGATAAATTAAACGAAAATAAAACAAAATTAGATTAAAAATAAAAACCAAAAATGCAGAACCCCCCAGCAGCCTGTGACAGGAAAAGGGGCAGCGCATGCGCATAGAAGGAACCCTCTCAGCAAAAGAAATGCTTGTGCTCTTTCAGCAGTGACCAGTGGAGTGACAATACCCAATTCTTTCTTGTCTAATCCGATTAAAAAACAAATTTATATCTATTTCCAGGTTGGTTTGAAGTTGAATTGAAAGAAGGCGGAGTTACGGGACTTGATATCTAAAAACTCTGGAAACGTATTAAAGAATTCCAAAACATGGCGTCAACGGCTTGAGTGTTTAGCGAGAGGGTTTTGTAGGAGGTGATTTTTGGCCTGGAGAAGTTGGTTTGTTAGCGAGGATAGGTTATAACGTATGTGTGTTTACGTTATGTTGTTTCCTCGCTGAGTTTGTAAGGTCCCTCGCTAATAGTTGTTAGGAAATAAAAGGAGGATGATGAAGAAGTAAGATGGCGAAGATCGAAAGGTGTTTTTAGAAATAGGGTTTTTATTTGCAGCATGGAATATTGGTTTGCTTTTGGTGCTGCAAGACTCGTGAAGGGTTGTGAGTATTGAGGCGAAATTGAGTTATGAGAAGTTGAGAAGGTTGAGATGGCAGCGTGTGTCGTCGGACGTGTGAGGGATTATGTTTTGGAGTCACCATGGTTTTTGTCCGTCTGGTGGAGAAGGCGTGCGTTGGTCTCCATTAAAGTGGCCCTGAGGGGAATTGAGAGCTAGCGTGTCGAGAGCAGGATTACGCTCAAATCGACATAGCCAATTTTGTTGTGCCTGTGCGAGGCATGTTGAATGCATCTAATTTATATTCAACTGGGATTCCTTGTAAGGAATCCATAAATTAGATGGGTTCCCTCGTGTATCCATGTTGCTGCTGCTGCTTTTTTAGAGTTGCAGTGAGATGTCTGCACTGGGCGGCGTTGTCCAGCTAAAAAGCATCGCTTTTGAAGAACGGCCAATGGGACGTCTGCACTGGTCGGCGGTCTCCAGCCAAAGAGACTGGGTTTGGCAGCTTACAAGATTTGGTGGCCGGAAATGAAGGTCCGGGCTGAATAGGATAAGTCATCCTGATTGGGTGAAATTAAGTGTCGAATTAAATTGCGCGCCAAACCAAAATACGAAAATTTTCCCTCCTCTACAAGTGGACTTGAGGGATCAGTAATCGTTATCATCAACAAACGGAAAGGCTATCGATTTGAATGTGGAAACTATTGTTGAATCTCGCTGTTAGCTACAAGCCAGGATCCTCACTTGAATTATGAACAACAGATTCCAGTTATTAGATGAGAAACTCTGCTGGAAGACACAAGTCAGTTTTACACCAACGTGGAATAATAGACATGATCTTTTTAATACGTCAGTTACCAGAAAAACAACAAGACCATTCGTCAGGCTTTTGAAATAAAATGAAGAGAACTACAACCCTTCACGGCGACGTGTTTATTACATCGTGATTGTCAAAACATTTTTCACCATATTTTCACTTTGTCCTGAAAGACGTACTCTCAGAAATCTAAATTGTCAAAACATCTAAATTGTCCCTCATGTAGAAAAAAAACAATATCTACGGGTTCTCTCAAGAAATTCCATTGCACGCAGGTAATAACCGTGTGGCAGTTTTCTCATGAAAAAAACAAAACAAAAAAAAAACAAACTCCCTGCATAAGATCCCAGTTGTCTTCAACCGTGCATATACGAAGTTTGGACATCCTACAGATTTCAAGAAGAGTCAGTTGGTCTACCAACTGTCAGTAAATTGAGACAAATCGGATTCAACTGTCAATTCAATCAGTTGACACTTTCATTAGAATTAACATAGGAATTTTTTTCTGTCTTCCTTTTATAAATTTAAACGTAAATTTTTCGATTTGGCTTATTACCATCACAAAAGGATATTTTTTTTAAAGATATACAGTGCATTTTACTTTTAAGCTTATTGCTAGTGTGAAGTGGGTAGTAGTAACTTGACATCGGGAATGAAATGGACGAAAGAACTTCGACAAACAAGAAATAACAGGAACACTGAAATACTGGAAACGAATAATAACAGTGACTTTTATGTTTTTGTCTTGTATGTTATGGTCAAGAGAGAGTCTTTAGTTTGCAATTATTTTGGTGTCGGAAGCAACTTTTCGAATCAGTGTTATATACTCATTTGCCGTATCATAACGACTCAATAATAACAGACGCAGTAATAAACGACGCATAGAAGAAAGGAAGCAGGAAGACTTCTTTACAATTATATTTACCTCTCACTTTATTGCAAGGGTTCGAAAGGGTTGTTCAAGGTTTGCATGTGAGAGGGTGCTGGAGACCGAACATAAACTTTATATTTTGACCCCACTGTTATGACCGTCACGTTGTGTCTTTCTTGTTCTCCTGATGTTGGGGTCTACTCCATCGGGGCTTTCTGAGGCCCCCTCGGTCGGGTGTGGCTTTCCCTACCACATCTGGTCCCTAGCTGTCTGAAATTCTGCTGGCAACTGCTTTGGCACCCAACTCAACTCAATTATATAATAATTCAACGCCCACACGATCGCCAACTGGATCTTTGAAATCGAATGTTTAATAGTCATCAAGCGGAAATAACTGTCATGCAGTTCAGAGGTTACTCTCTTCCGGTGCATCACTGTAGTGGCACAATGGGACTTTCACCTTATCCCATATCATAAGCCTTAATCCGCCCACACGATCTCTTTCGATTACAGGCCATTGGAATGTGTCACTTCCTTCCGGTGTATCACCTTGGAATAGCATTTTTGGGCTGGGTCGAGGGTCAAAATATAACATCAGTTCTTTGGGGGATATAGGTGCTTATAGGTGAAAAAAGGAAATTACTCACACAAATATTTTGTCTTTCTTTTTGTGGTGCTGGTTTCTGATGCTTTTAGGGGGGGTCTATTAGACGGAAAAGTCTTTTCTTTGGTTTGTGCTTTCTCTTCTCTTCTTTTCCCTTTCTTCAAACTATCAATCCTTTTCTTATATCCTTAGAAATCTACGTTGTTGTTGAAATTAAATTTTGTTTTCTCTAATTCTGTTGTTTCTCTCTATAAGGAGTCAGCTCTAAGGTGTCCGTTAACTGTGGAATTTTTGAATCAAGGTCTGACATGGGTTAGTCTGTGTATTTTTAGAATTTATGAAAATATTTTTTTCACTGATACAACATTTTTAGAAAAAATATATTTTTTTAAAACCATTATAAGCTTATAATTATAGAGGTTAGTGGTCTTTTAATTTCATTGTCACGTATAGACATGCATTAACACTTCAGTGATTTTTTAAAGACCTGATCACTTCTCGACTTCTTTAAATAAGTCGCAAAAAACTTAACTTGTTTAGAAATAAAAGATTGTTTGTTTTAACTTTAAAAGAAAAATTAATACCGAAAGGTCTTATTTATAATAACTTCAAGAAATTACTTATTCCCACCCTTTTCGACTTCATAGTTTGTTTTGCTAATTCATGTAGAATTATTTCAATTTTCTGTTCTTTCACGAGAATCATTTCAGGAAGTGATAATTGATTACGTTTCAATTAATCTGTGTTTTGAAGAGTCACCTTACACCGCTTCTTAAAATTTTAACATCTTGATGGTAAACTGAAAATAATGAAGTAATTGTCCATATTGTGACGGCAAATTGACTAAAATCCCAAAAACGAGACTTTATTTTCGCACGTGTGAAGACGGGGCAGGTTGGCACTTGATCCCCTATAGAATAAGTCCTCGTTCAGAGTTTTTCTCTCAGGCATATAAGACCTGGCATATTACGTGAGGGATTAATTTAGGACCAGACTGACCGCCGCTGGCAAGGGGTTCCAAATTTCACACTATCACACACCCACCAGGCCGCTTTCTTCCTTCCCCGAGACAATGGAAGAATATGGACCTATAGGTTTTAGTCGTAATAATATTATATTGTAGTAGTCGGCAACTCCGGTTTCCCGTGTGATATTTTAGGAATTAATAGGACAATTCTAAGCAAGATAACATAAGGCGAATAGAAGCTAAAAAGTAAATGTGACAACAACAAATTCGTAGTAGAACGGCAAAGAACAACATAGACCACATGGTAACATAAAAATACATGAATTCCTTTACTACAGTTATATACACTTTCAAAGTGTCAAAACATATAATAATTGGGCAGTCCACGAATATAAATGTCTTTTCTTGACTTTTGTCTTTCTTCAAGTTGAGAGAGAGAGAGAGAGTGGTATACAAAATTTGGGTATAAAGGAAAATGGCTCCAAAGTTACTTATCTTATTTTTCGACGGGGTTCCACTGGAGAATCTTTCTTCTTTCTCGGGCTACTAGACTTTGTTCTGTTTTTAATACTGGCTTGAAGAACTCGGGTCCCTCATGTCTCAGTATTCTTTTGTCTTCAACCCGGAGTAGAATGGCTATGGTTCGTCTGCCCGCTACCAACCCTGCTCAAAAACTAATTTTCTTACTATTTACTTCCGCTGAGGGGAGGGAGTCCCACTTCCGTTTTGGGGTCCCAGCCAATCATTTGGCTTCTCTCTCCCTCCCCTTCCGGTGTCCGGCGACCTGAGGTTACTAAGTACCAACACCTGTTGATACCCCTCCTTAACGGTCACTTTTTTGACGGCTAGGTACTGTTAATTTCAACGGGAGGATAGTAATTTTATCTCCCTCCTCCCAGTGGGATATCGTGTGACAATATCCATAACAATTTTAAAGAAGACAAAGTTCTATTATGTTTTGGTGTATTCTTAACGCACATATATAGGAAATGTTTAGGTCTCCTTTTTTTAAAGAAGGCAATTCACTGAATTTGTTACTCGACATAAATGTAAGAAACTACGTATTTTTACGTTTTGCTGTTTCTAATGTGTTAGTAATAATTAGTATAACTTCCCGTAGTAAATGACGGTGTTATTTATACATGAACATGCACTTCTATTGGTTGGTTGAGTGGTTAGTTGTTTGGGTTTATAGCATATCAACCTTTGTTGGTTATTTAATGCCAAATCCATTTTTATACAAACAAAATTCTATTTCAAACAATTCAGTTTAGTATGAGTATACAGATTTAATTGTCAAAAAGATTTCCATTTCAAGCTATTCTGTTTTGTCAAACAGTTCTAATTCAAACAATTCAGTTTAGTATAAGTATAGTTTCAATGTCGAAAACAGTCCAGTTTCGAGCAGTTCAGTTTAGCATAAGTACGCAGTTTACTTCTATTTGACCCATAGATCGGACCCTATCAGGTGCTACCATTCCGGGCCAGGGTGAAGTTCGGAGCGATGGCAATGAAGGGATACTCCGCATTCTCCAAAGCTCCAGCATTATTTAGTGTCGTATCCAGGACACTCATGGGCGGAGGTTTTACTCCTCTGCTGAGAAGCAGTCGGTGTATTCTACAGACCCAGCCGACTGGACAAACATTTCTAAATGGTAAATGTTGTTGGTAAAAGTTGTGTTGGAGAGTTGAAAATGCAATAGCATAGGTTGACTAAAATCATTTTAAATCTTTTCTTGCATTCTTACATTTCATGTGTCATTCTGTAACTGTTTATCTATTGTAGTACACTAGAAAGAAAAAGGGAAAAAAAAGAAGAAATCCTCGAGTAAGGAAATGAAAAAAAAGAAACATCAGAAGAAGCGAAAAGAGAATAAGTTAAAAAGATAGAGAAATTAAGAGAACAAGCACAAAATCACACTGAGAAGGATAAAGACTGAAGAATAGAAAGAGAGAGAGAGAGAGAGAGAGAGAGAGAGAGAGAGAGAGAGAGAGAGAGAGAGAGAGTGTGTGTGTGTGAGAGAGAGAGAGAGAGTAGCATATAATTCAACTGGTTATCAACTGTGAAACAAATCTCGAGTACTTTTGAATTTCGCTGAAATGTTATTAGAAAAGAAAATAACATAATAAAATTTCTCCTAGTGTGTTTTTTATATAAAGTAGATAATTTATGTTTATCTACGAACCCTGACGTAGCGGCCAAGGATTCGCCGACGACTGTATACGGGCAAAGTCCAATCTGACTAGAAGTACTAAAATCTGTCAGGATCCAATAGACCAGTTTGAAAATCGTTAGATTGGAATATTTGAAACCATATAACAGCATGCAAATTATTTGCATTTGATAGGAATACTTAAAGCCGTACAACAGCATGCAAATTATTTGTATCAGATTGGAATACTTGAAACCATATAACCGTGGGTTATGAGGTGCTGTAAAACTAACTAACCAAACGGAACTATTTACCTGCAAAAAAAAAAACAAAACAAAACAAAAAAACAAACTAAAACAAAAAACAAACTGTGAATAAAATGTACGCCATTCTAACGAATACATTGAAATTAATTCTAAAAAAACCCATTCGGTTTAGTTCCCACAACATTGTATTTTAACGTGAATTTACGACATCAGCCTTTAAATATAAGTGCCGACTTCAATATCTAAACATTAAGCCTTAATTAATAAACACTTGAAGAATGCATGCTAAAATCATAAGCATTACATACAAATAACGTGTCTAAAACGTATAGAGTATAATATTAAGTATATATAATGGCTAACTTAGATAAAAAAAAAAAAAAGGAAACAAAAAAGTCATTCTTTCCGATACAGATTAGAAAATCCAGAAATTTGTGATAGAAATAACAGAAGAATACTTGAAAGGCATAATAACTATGGAATATCAATATTTGAATTTATTTTTACTACAAAAAAAATCAAAACCTTAATCTTTGGTTACATAATCTGTTGCCCATGACGTCCACACAGTAGGCAATCGTTGAGTCCATGCGGATTTTCGTTCAATCTTTCGCCACTGTGAAAAGAGTGAACTTTTATTTAAGATGTAACAATATGAACAACTCATTAATTCCTTTCTAGAGGAATATGTTATATGAATAAATATCCTTGCATTATTTTGCAGCCTATTTTCCTTCCATGCTTTTGTTACATTTGATTTATTATATTAATTGATGACTATTTTTGATTGTTGAATTGACTATATCATTGTTCATGCATTTTTTAAAATCCTTTTTATTCTGTTGTTCTCGCTATTTTTAGTCTCGGTATTTCGTCAATGACAAAACGACAGAATTATTACTTCATTCAGAAGTTCGACACTAGAATTAGTTAAAGAATGCAACAGAGAAATGAAATCATATCTTTCCTCCCCACACATGCTGAATGCTAAAGAGGGAATAAAATTAAAAATGAACGCATTGCCAGACATATTAAAGTAAATCTTACATCTTAAAGCTAAATGTTCATATAAGAGTGGTAGTTGCATTTAGATGAAGTGAGACCATAAGAGCAATGGAACCCAAAATGAAGGAAAATATCGGCCGTTCTTGACATATTCAAAAATTAGGGTCACAAAGGTTTAGCAGAATCTAAAAGTGTCTTACTCTTCTGGAATGTTTTTGAATATTAAACATTGGAGTTGCCTTTAAATTTGCTGTTGTTCTATTTATTCAACACGGTTGATATAATCATATCATACATGTGATAATTTGATTATGATATCCAAAGAAACCGTTTTGGACAACATTTCTGGAATTATATACAATAGACTATTGAGAAATTCTTTTGTAGTTTTACATTCGCTTATATCATTTTTATAAAACAAATTCTATGTACAATTTGTGAAAAGTTTGTCTGTCCTCGATGAACAAACTAACGATTTTACGGAGAATTACCAAATTTAATAAAATGTTTAATCTAATGTTGATTATTTCAGTACGGCAAATAATTCTTTTCTTATGAATTTTGGAAATATAAATCTATGAGTTGTTACATTACTGTGAAATGGCTTCCAACTGATTATTGATCATACTTATAGACCCCTGTCGATGAGAACCAACCTTTTTTCAATGAAGAACAAAGTATTTTTGTTAAAATATTTCCCTGGATCCAATACGAATGCATTCTAAAAACAATAGCGCTATATCAGACTGTTTTTCTGTCTACGGAGGACAAAAAAGCTATTTTCAATTATTAATGTAGATAATCTGACCACCTTGAAAGAGCATGTCTCGTGGTTCAGTCAGTTGCCTATTTTTCACTGGTAATCGGTAATCAAGTCAGATCTTAAGTATTTTTTGTTGTTCTTATATAAGTGTATATCTGTATTTCCTTTGTTACTTTTGCTGTAAGACAAAGAAAACGAAGATCCCGACAAACAAAACATAAGATATACTTTTCTTCCTACAAAGATCATCTAATCAATAACAAATGTCGTATTCGCGGGTGTTCACTCTCCCTACCCTCTCTGTCTCTGTCTCTGTCTCTCTCACTCAAATTGCGCCAAATTGATTCGATCATTGTTTTTAGGAATGTTTAATCTGCTTTTCATGTGAACAACAAGCGATTCACACTTGCCGATTTTTTTCTGTTCAAAGAAAAACTCCATCTACATCAAATCCTCCCATACCAAGTCCTTCAAGAAAATGATTTATGTTTCACACACACACACACACACACACACACACACACACACACACACACACATATATATATATATATATATATATATATAGAGAGAGAGAGAGAGAGAGAGAGAGAAAGAGAAAGAGAGAAATTGTTTTCTCTGAATTTCTAAGGTGAGAAATTCTCATTATTGTATACAATTCTACTGAACCAGTGTTCTAATCTTGATTGTTTTTCACGATGTTTCGGCAGTTGTACTCTTCTGGATTTTTCAGCTACCTATCGTAGTTGGTAACTTGATATGAAGTATCTCATAAATATTGACTGAATAAAGGATTTGATTTGAAATTTCCAGAAATTTATCAACTACAACACACTTTTAAGAATTCCGCGGAGAAGCTCTTAACCAATTACTGAAAATGTAATTATAGCTAGTCCGAGAAAATTATATTATATGAGAGAGAGAGAGAGAGAGAGAGAGAGAGAGAGAGAGAGAGAGAGAGAGAGAAAGAGAGCTTAAAAGATATTTGTTCAAACTATCAAGTTCCCTGATTAAGTGCCTTGTGAATTAAAAAAATAATTATAAATAATAAAGATATTTTGCAGATTTGAAAATTAAAATTGTTTCTCTAAATATAGATAGTTTTGTGGTTGTTAGCTGTAGCTCAGTTTTAAAATTCAATTTCAGTATCATTTTTCCGTTAAAAAAAAAATCTAAAATAAAATTCTTGTATCACGGCTAAAAATAGAACATAAAGCGTTGATATCCTTTTGGCACACAATACACATACATACAGATTTGGATTAAGTTTAATAAAGGCCTGGGGCATAGATCAACTTGGGATCCTACCTTAAGGTCCCAAGTTGACATGCGCTTTATATATATATATATATATATATATATATATAGAGAGAGAGAGAGACATTAAGTGACCTTGTGCTTAATACACACACACACACACACACACACACACACACACACATATATATATATGAAAATGTATAGAGATGAAAAATATAAGGTTTTAAAAGGATGGTTTTGTTTGTAGAAATTTATGTTGATATCTATATCATTTTGTTGATATATATCAATTATAAACATTCCATAATATATCTATCCGTCTTTTTCAGTGTTAACCTTTCTATCTCTGTTTTTCGACTGTTTATATATATATATATATATATCATGAAGTCGCGCTGCCAGTAGATATCTTTGACTTTCTCTCGATTATCATCTATCGCTCCCGGCAGGTCTTCTAGACTACACGCTGTGTCCGTACCGAACAGTTGCAGTTATGTTCTTCTGGGTCAGCCAACACTGGCACGTTCATGTGAAGGGGTCCATCGGAGAACGTCACTTATGAATTCGTCGTTGCTTCTGTAGCAGTGTCCCGCATACCTTGTATGGTTTTAGAGATAGGAGGTAGGTGGCCATACAATTGTTGTTTCGTGGATGTTGCTTTCAGGATTTAACTTGTAGCATTCTTGTTCAGTTCCAGTTTAGCCTTTTCTCTATACGTTTTGGCAGCGTCCATGTAGTGCATACATATAGTAGAATGGACACAATCGCTGCTCGGAAGAAATTTCGTTTTATTTTATCGGATACTTACATATGATCGATTACTTATCGAGAGCAATCCAAGCTTTCGCTAGGCGTATATTGATGTCACTTTCAGTTGAAGAGATGCTACTACCGAGGTACGTGAACTTGTCCTCTAATTTCAGAGAACCACCATTTAGAGTGGAGATGTCTCATTTTTTTTTATTAAAACACATGGACACTATTTTGTGTGCATTCACGTCGAGGCCAATGCCGCCTGCTGCAGACGATGCTGTAGGGATTTGGCTTAAGTAGGCGTATTTGCAAGAAGCGTTATGTCATCTGTATTGTCTGTGCCCGTAATAGTTTCTGCGGGGTATCGTCTGCTTCTTGCCTTTTTAAATCTAAAGCCATTTTCTTTCATAATATCTATCGATTCAGTCTAGGCAGATTATGAACAAATATGGAGCTAATGTATCTCCTTACTGAACACCAGCAACAATGTCTAAGAAGTCTGTGTTTCCATCCGGTGAGGGAACTTTCGTGTTACTATAGAACATCATTATGGTTGTGACAGTTTCTTTGGAGAGACCATACGCAAGAAATATTTGTTTCATTTTCTTTCTGTGTATGGAATCAAATGTCTTGGAGAAATCTATGAACAAGAGTGTTGTCTCGAAGTTTTTTGCACGAACCCCTTCTATGATTCGACGGATTGTCAGAATCTGTGATGTTGTGAATTACTTTCTGTAAAAACCACTTTGATTCCTTATAAAAATTTTTTCTCAATTTCTGGTTCAATGCATTTGAGAAGCAGAGCATTATAAACCGAAAAAATGTGTGTGTATATATATATAAATACACACATTTTGTCACTTTGGGACTAAAATGTTACAAAATTCCTTATTTAGAATAATCCGACTTCGTCGTTCATATATATATATATATATATATATATTGATAGCTAGATATGGATTTAAAAAAAATAAATTTGGGAACGCTAATTACATTACACAAATTTGAAACAGAACGATATCGATGGAAATAGAATGTTTTAAAACTTTCTCATCTTTTAATTTCATCTAATAATTCATACGCCTTGATGAAAGTCTAAAACCCGAAACGTTTATTTCTACAAAAAAAAATCATCCTTTGAAGACTTGTGCTTTCATCTCTTTATATTTTCATACAGTTGGATTTATTTCCAGTTTTTCACGCACGCACGCACGCACGTATATTCAATCAATCATCTGGATATTTAAATCAAATGAGACCAGAAAGAGAAAAATAAAATCATTTTTAAATTTTCATGTAAAACGATTTTAACAATTTTGATAATTTCAATGAAACTGTTAGAAATGGATGTTTTTAGAGAAATTTCGAACTGCCCGAAGGAAAATTAAAATTCCAGAGAATTCTTAAAACAACAAATTTAATCTTCTGTTGGGAGAATTATTATTTTACTTGTTTTAGCCTCCAAATACGTCGTCTGTATCTTGATTGCATAATTCAGTTCAAAATTCTTTGAAGGTTAACCTTCGGTTTAAAATTCTTTGAAGGATAACTTTCAAAGAATTTTGAGCCGAATCTTTGATCTAATCTATTGACAGGGGATGGGGGTAGAGTCAGACTATTCTCGTTCTGCTGTCCATTCCTTGGAATCTCTCATTTCAGTTAATTTACTTTCTTTGTTATTTCGCCCTTGTAATGTTGCTTCTCTTTCTGCTGAACCAAAGCCCAAGGATTGAACTTCCAGGTATATTCTATTTTAGTTTATGATAATGTATGTAGGGCATGAGAGAGAGAGAGAGAGAGAGAGAGAGAGAGAGAGAGAGAGAGAGAGAGAGAGAGGACGACTCAACATTCAGGATATCATACTGACTGCTTGAATAGCAGGGGTGGAAGAAATAGTTAGAAAACAATTATAGTATCAACAATGAGGTGGAGTTTATATACGGAAATATACAAGAGGGTTCCCTTTTGTTGAATTAGCCCCGAAGGCTTACAAAGAAGCTAAATCAGTAAGTTTATGGCTGACTTATTTTGACTATTCTTTGTGAAATCGCTTTTGATGCCTCGGTCGGGATAGCGTTATACACCACTGCTTATACCAACGGCTGAATAATGTCTATCTATACTCTTTAGCAGGTGTGGGTAGACAGTGGGTGTCCAAGTTTTAACTTTTTCGCTCATGAGCATTGCAACCATTATCGAAAAAAAAATGGTGTCGATGGTCATTTCGGCTTTTCTGTTGACCGCCTTGAACTTGGCTTTAATTTGAACGGTAGCTTCTCATTGCTCACCAACTATATCCACCACTGTTTATGAACGAGATTTGACTTGGAATGTTACAATTCCAAGCAGAAACGCTAAATCAATGACTTTATCTTTTTGTTCATTATTGAAAGAAAAGAGATAAAAATCCACGTACCTAATCTGTTTGAAGTGTCGAACAAAATAATATCAGGCTTTTAAATATGGTCCCATAATTGTCTTATGAGAGGATAACAACCAACAAAAAGATAAGGGTTAAAATGGTGTAAATAATGTAAATAAGGACAATCCACTTCTCAGAAATGTGCTTTTTTAATCGGATTTGACAATAAAGGATTAATCTCTTCGGGAGTTTTCTAGACTTTTGAAACGACACAGTGTTTCAAAAGACAACTGGCATCATTTACAACTTTTTATTGGTCATCTCAAGTCAGATTCGAGGCTTTTCTACGTTTTGGCTCTCGTTTTTTTAATTTCAAAGGTCATCATAGGAATAAAATCTTTTATTGAAAATAAGATCTGGATCTTACACTTCTAGTGCCTACTTTTTCCGATGATTATATACATGAATGAACCGGCTCATTGGCCTAGTGGGTAGAGTGTTCGTCAATGGTCCGGGAGACCTGGGTTCAGTCTCAGGTCGCGTCATACCAAAGACTTTAAAAATGGTACTTGATACCTCCTTGTTTAACACTCAGCATTACAAGGTGGGGATCAAAGGTAAAGTGGAACAATCCAGGGAATGGAATAGCACCCTCCTCAACACCTCGGTGTAGTAGCTGTTAAAAAAGGGAGCCTTCTTGTCGCCCTCGACTGCGGGCGCCTACTTTACTTACGTAGAAAGGAATTAAACCGGATTTTTTGCTTTTATTTCAGTTCAATGTATTCTTTGTGAGAAAATGAAGTGAATATATCGTAGCAAAAACGTTTCAGTTTTTGTTTAAACGAAAAAATTCATTTATAATAAAAAGGGAAAATGAATTTTAAGAGTTTTTCACGCCATGGAAAATCGGCTGTTTAAATAATAATAATAATAATAATAATAATAATAATAATAATAATAAAATATGATAAAAGATACTATTTGCGAGGGATTATGTGCTCCGCTGAAGTAGGAAATTTGGTCAGCAAACTCGATCTCCTCGACAATGGCTTTCTCACACTGGTGGCAAAGTAATTTGATCTTGGTCAATGACTATCAGGCCGTCAAATATCGTTTTATTAAACCCATTTGACAACTATTTTCACGGCATACTTGTCAGCACTCACCGATCTCATTTCACCGTTGTGATTCACTTGTGAAATTCTACATTTCTTTCTCTTACGGTTTTCGCGGAGGAAAAACTGCGTAGAGATTAAGTTTTCTTTATCTAGCTTACGAGTGCTTATTTTTTAATTCTTTTTTGTTATATTTTACAATCGTGTGTGTATTTTCAGTGAAATGCTTTTTTCTTAATCACACACACACACACACACACACACACACACACACACACACACACACACACACACACACACACACACACACACACACACACATAGTAAGAAACGACCATGACTGTATCGTTTTTTTAATTAAATATTTTAAAAAGAAGCTTCTGAGTCACTCTGTGACACTGGAATTTTGAGGAGGTAATCAATTAAAAGTAAGGAGACTAAATTATAAGGATAAGAGTTGTACTCTTAAGAGAATCTTTATTGTTTAAATATTATTTGAATAAATAAAAGATATTTGGAACCCCAATATATAAAAAGATCTATGTTACTTGAAAAAGGTAATAATCTATTAAGAGTGCGGGTGTATGCTTTGGTGTTTGGTTGATATTTTGTTTCCACAATTTATGTTGGCTCATTATTGAAAATTAAATGAAATAAAACGCTGTAAAACGACGCGAACAAAAGAACATTCAAAATATAGCAGTACAAACAAAATTAAATTTATATATCAATAAATACATGAAAAGGAACATTACAAAACATTACGAGTATTCTAATATAGTCTATTAAATATTCCTGTGTGTGTGTGTGTGTGTGTGTGTTTAACTAACACGGATATTACGGAAAAAGACTAAATATTAAAAGTGTCCTGATAACTATAAAATGTATGTTGACTAAGTATTTCATGCGAGGTATCAATATACAGAAATATAGTAATGTATTCTCGGAGGAATGCGTCTTCTTCCATATTGGTTGTTTGTCTTTTCGGGATTTGACGAAATTTCTGAGGCTGCGTTCGAGGCTGGAACAAGTCTAACCGAAAAGGCAGAACAGGAAAGAAAAAGGTTGCAGAATGTATACGCACTCTTGTTACGCGTATTGAGTTGTGTCTTACTAAGTGGCAAGGTCAAGCTGTTTTGCGGAGTCGAAATGAAGAGAAAGAGAGTTCTGTCTCTGAAAGTCAAAATGTGTGTGTGTGTGTGTGTGTGTGTGAGAGAGAGAGAGAGAGAGAGAGAGAGAGAGAGAGAGCTGTCTCTGTAAGTCAAAATGTGCGAGAATGAGTTCTTGAAAGACGAGAGTATATATAGGCAATCCTTGTCATGCGATCGGCTCCAAATGCATGGGACAAAATCAAAGTTGCAGACATAGTTGTGAGCACAAATCACGTGACTTTTCTGACCAATACGTTCCCGAGACTGATTAGTTTACCGACGTCCACCATCTTTGTTTTCGAGAACAAGTGGTATCACGGCCATTTTAAAAGTATAGGAGTGTAAATCCTATAAGAGCAAACAGACCAAGTAGAAAGGGGTATGGTCATATTCTAATGAAAATCTATGATACTGGACGAAGAAAATATTGGCAATCCAAAAGACCGACAGCTAGGCTACGACGGAGGCCATCTGGCTGTTTATAAAAAATTATCAGAGAGGGAACAGGTTATTTGCATTATAAGGTGTCTGGGGTGAAGGAAAATCTTAATTGGTTAATATTTCATGGACAAAGAAAATACCTTGAGGCTAAAATTTAGAAAAAATCACCAGACAGGAGTGGACATCTGAGCAATCTCTGAGAATATATTTAAAAAAAAAAAAACAGATATAAAAACAACAAAAAACAAAACAAAAACAAACAAACACAGAATTGGTTTCATAAGAAAAGTTTGGGTTGTCAACTTGATAAGAAAATTCGGTCGTTTGATTAATTTGGAAACTTTCCTTCGCCTACGCATTTTGAAAGATTCGACCGAAAAAAACGGTTATACCCATCAACGTGGGCAGAGAGGTGGATGTTCGTAAAGAAACTGATGAGGTCAAACCATGCAGAACTGTCTCTAACAACACGATACCAGCAGTAGCCCTTCATCAAAGGGTTGCATTAACTGGTTGCCATGATCAGTGTCGACCTCAGTCGTTTGCATTATAGACCGAGTACTTTTTCCTTCATTAAACCGATTAATGTTACTCTAAATAAAAAAAAAGTTCATTCCGAATAATAAAAAAAAAGTTGATTTTCTTCTAAACTAAAGATAGCAGGATTTTATAATTTTTTGTGGAATATATTATTAGGTGTTATTTATTACCGAACACGGCAGCACTATGACTATGTAGCAATTCGAAATAGGCAAACCTCTTTTGTATACTTCTTATCTATGCGATTTTATTTTTGATTTGTGAAGATTAATAAAAATAAAATGAAATAAAATAAATTAAAAAAAGGCAGCGGTTCCCAGAAGCCCCTGATAGGAATTAGGAACCGGTGCATGTATGAAAGACTGACTTACAGCCAAAAAAGTCTTCAGCGGTACCCCTCAAACGTAAAGGACTTTTTTTCCAACTCTGTTGCTAGAAAAAAAGACATGTGCTGATCGGGTCTTGCGACATGATACTTAGCCATGTCTGCTGCTTGCAAGCCGACACAGCTGAGACATATATTACTAAAAACGACCACTGAATAACTACCGACTTTAAACTCACCACCACCGGAAATAACGCATATATTTTAACACCTTCTCTGGGAGACGCGACTATCTATATTGGTTTCAGAAAAATTCCCACACCCACCCAACAGTCGTTAAACCCAGAAATGAATTTTTGAGTTGAAAGGTATCTTCGTCTCTTTCCTTCTTTCCTTCCGCAATTCTTTTGTACCCTTCACAGACGCAGAAGCCAACAAATTAAATGTGGTAAGCAGAGAACAATGGAGTTAGATACTACAACAGCCAACGAAGACGAGACAAATAATACCCACAAATCTCCTATTCTCCATAGATTCAATTATAAAGTTTTATAATAACAAATACCAAATGATATATATCCTGTGTACTCTATATATGTTATTATGCAGACAGCATTCTTTTTTGCCTACGTTTAACCAAAGCTGACTGTATATTCAATTCTCATATGTTAATGAACAAAGAACCATTCAATCTACAACCCACGGATAAAATAAAATAACACGCCTCCAACAATTTCCGCCTCAAGGTTACATTCTCTTCACTGGTCATTTCTTCAAAATCGGCTACTCCTTTAAACCTGCTTCCGGACAATCATTTCACGGGCCACCAACAAATCTTAACAGTATTCACTTTTCTGACACCACCAACATAAACATATACATTTATCACTACGATCGCAGACAATTTTCATTTATGAGGATGATTCAATAAATAAAGTGAATTTTGCCAAAGAAGTTTGCAATTGAAAATCAGTAGTCATAGGTTCTTTCATGTTTCAAAAAACTTTCACCATGACCTATTTCACTGACCGCTGCGCCCGGAACTTTTTCTTTACCGGAAAATTTGTGAACTGTATTTTCAATTCCTATTGTCCAAGTGGGCATAGTGTTCACTAATGGCCCGGGAGACCAGAGTTCAATCCCAGGTCGAGTCATACCAAAGACTCGAAGAATTGTACTTGATGCCTCCTTGCTAAAACACAAAGCATTATAAAGTACGTATCAAGGGTAAAGTGGAGCAATCCAGAGAAAAGATTAGCACTCTCCCCTACACCTCAGTGTTGTAGCTACTGAAAAAGGAGCCTTCGGGTCACCCTCGACTATAGTCGTCAACTTTACTTTTACTTTATTTTCAATTCAGGCTCGTAGTGGGAAACCTATTTAGTCCCTTTCTAAATATTTTTAATTAAAACAAACTTCTCCGTACTCATCACACATTTTCAGTAAATTTCACATCATTTGCACTTCTCAGCCACCCAGAATTTGATGACAGACCTCTGACAAGCTTGGAGAACTCTGTTTGATTGGCCACCATTTTGAATTGCGTCAAAACAAATTTTTGCGAGATTAAGATAATTTTTGCAATAAACCAATTTCAAAGAGTTCAGAATTTATATTTATGGAAAAAAATTCTGAAAAAATATTCTTTTTGAAAAAAATTCCCCAGATTTATTGATAACACTCATTTATTTATAAATAAGAGTCCCATTTTCACATTTAACCTTTTGTTTTTTAATCTGGTAAAGAGTTTTTAGATAATACCTTTTTTTTTTCTTTCCTATACTTTAATGTGGTGGATAGGACAAACAAATCAAAATTAAGAAACTAAACAAAGAAATCAAAGTGAAGTTCGTATAAAATGATGTACAGAAAGCAAATAAAACAAATGCGATCGAAATAATAGAAAATGCCTTGCCTCGAAGATTGGCAAGGGAAATCAAGTTTACTTGAGTCTACTGAGATTTTTGGTTGAGTGAAGGATTATAAAATTGTGGCAAGCGTTGGTTTGTGGGCAGGTCCCACAGATTATTAATGGCTTTCTGCTGTGGGAGATCAAATGACCATTCAACGTCATTTTGAAGTATTGTGTGGAGTGGAGCAGTGATTTTGGAGTAGTTGAAAATGAATCAATATAAGTAGTTGCTCATGCAGAGAAAACGTTGCAACTCTTCTTTGTTATTAGGGTTGGGCATTTTTACAATTGCTTCTATCTTGGAAGTGTCGGGCTTTAGTCTTTCAGAGATGAAATCATCTCAGAAGAACTTAATTTCAATTGCGAAAAAATACATTTGCTTTGATTAAGTTTAAGATCATGTTCTTTGATACAGTCAAATACGAGTTTGAGTCTCTAGTAGTGTTCTTCTAACTCTGGAGACTACACTATTATATCATCAGGAACGTTTCTGGCTCTAATTTCGACCTAAAATATCTCGCTTGCTCTATGTATACCGCACGGGAGGCGAGTAAATCTATAACGACCAAAGGGAGTATTAAACGTGAGTAGTTTTGAATAATCTGTATCAATAGGAATCTGCCGAAAGCAATTACTTTCATCAATCTTAAAGAAGTATTTTACACCATGCATGATTCCCTCTGCAATATTCCTGTTTTATATTTACAGGGAAGAAGAAAAATGAGTAAAGTGTCGTTTGGTTTTTTGATGATTACTTGATTACCCTTTCGTTTGCTTCACTAACTGGTTTGATGATGCGCATTTTGGTCATTCTGTCCTGTTCTGCTTTTAACCTTTTTTTTCAATGCAAAGTGAATCTTTCTAGGAGGAGTGATTCACCAAGGGAATTGAATGATCAACAGTTATGGGGTGCGTTGTGCTCAAAGTTCCAATTTTACTAAAACTGTCTTGATATTTTCCAAGGAATGTTGATAGATTTGTACTAATATTAAAAATCCGCTTGATTAATTGAAGTTTCTCACAGGCATCAACATCTCGAACGGCTTGAGAATCTTTGTCAGTTATTATGAACATACCAGACATTGGCATAATGGTTAGAGTGTCGCCAATGGCCCAGGAAACCTGGGTTTAGTCTCAGGTCGAGTCATACCAAAGACTCAAAAAATGGTACTTGATACTACTTTGATTAACACTCAATATTATAAGGTAAGGATCAAGGGTAAAGTGGAGCAATCCGGGGAAAGGAGTTGCGCCTTCCCCTACACCTTGGTGTTGTAGCTATCGAAAAGTGAGCCTTCGGGTTACCCTCAAATGCGGTCATCAACTTTACTTTTACTTTATACATTTGACAAGAACAGGAATGATGGTGTTGCTGTAGGTAGTGAGAATGACTAATGTTGACTTCAGCTTTGGACATCGATTAAATTTGTTATATACAGTTTTAGGGGGTTTATTTATCTTTGCACCAGGGTCAGTTTTAAAATCAACCACGGAACTATTAGGGTCGAGATTTACAGTTCAAAGTTTAACTTTCCAATGAGAGTGTAGTCTGTTAACGGAGAATGTAGATGGTTCGTTTGAAAGGCATGTTTCATAATGGGGATCTTTGGCATTGATCGTACTGAGGAAGAATTTTAATTGATCCGGGTTCATTTTTCTGTCAACGTTTTCTGAAGGAAATATCCATTTCTCGGAAGTTTCGAGTTCCTTAGCTTGCCTTTTTGCGTCTTCGTCAGCCAGATCAGCCTGAATTGTCTTTCTTAGTGTTAAATCAGGTTCCTTGAGTCGGCGTTCCGTGAAACGTAATTCCTTAAAATAGACTATTAAAATGTCTTTTATTAAGGAGTCACATAAGTCACTGAATTCACATTTATTGGTACGTTAACGTAATCGTTGAATTTGCGATCATTCGATTGCTTGCAAGCAAAAGACTTATTTTTTTTATTTTTCAAGATTCAAAGTAATTGTTAAATTTCTCAGTAACTTTTTTAATGTGCCCTTTATCTTGGTCATTTTCAAAGTTGAGTGTGAAAAACATGCCCCTTCCTTTCACTCCTATAAAGTTAATAGAATGGAAGTTTGGAATGTTTGGGGTTTCGAATCTGATTCTGTTATCAGTAAAAATAATTTTAATTCCTCCTTTCACCCCCCTCCAAACTTCAAACAAGTTTTCGTGGTCGAGTTTGAGAGATCTAGGTGCAGGCAATTATAGGCGATTTAGAGAGTGATGGAGAAGTGAGAAATGAAGTGCAAAATTCAATAAATTAGGCGAAAAGAAATAGAGTTCTGGTTTAAATGAGGTATGAGGAAAACAGCTCATCCCATTTCTGAAATCATGTTATAGAAGAATTGTTTTATATTCCTTGTATGAGGTGCTGACAGTTGAAAAGTGAATCAAACACATGTGTACTATAGCATCAAATGAAAAGAGACCGCTTATCACAACAAAAGGAAAAAATTGAAATGGGTGAATTGGAAACATGGTTTGTCTTGCATCAGAAAAAAAAACTTTATTAATAAACAAAAATAGGATAAACGATTGCAAAATTAAGAAATATTGAAACATTGATCAAAATATTTGGGTACATCGAAAAGATTTTTTAAAAGTTAAATGTTTATAAACATCGCTAATAAAATATTCAAAAATGTTTTGTCAGTCAAGTTTCAAGTTTGAAGTGTGATAAAGTTTGTGGTGTGTTTAAAAGTTAAAAAAAAAAAACGACGTGATGACAGTTGGAGAGTGAGTCAACTCGTGTATATATTTCAAAGCATCTTTATTGACTTTATTTTCAGTAGCGTAAAACCAAAAAGTAGGCGCTTAGGACCTTACTGGACAATCACATCAGTATCTATGCCAAGAAATAGGCGAACAAGAGAAAAATCTTTCATTGTTCATGTAAACCTCAGATAGGTCCAAAAATGTGATTTGGCTTCAATCTAATTTTCGCGAGGATTTTTGGCTGGTTGGGTCAAATTTAAAAAACAGTTCATTTGTTCATTTAATTTGTTATTTGGGAATCACTTTAATTTGCAACTGAAATTTTAAAGAATCTTTCTCATTACATTCTTCAACATTTGCTTATCTTTTCAAGAATCTTTTGATTTTCTTATCAATCCAGATTAATTATTTGGTTATAATTAGGATTAAACGCTCTGAACCCCCAATTCTCTTCTCCATTAATCCTCAACCATAAACATTGTTAACATATCAAGAGTTTGGCCGAGATGAATTCAAATTCCCATTGCATTCTGAATAATAAAGGATACTTTATCCCTATCTTTTCAGTGAACTGGACATGTTGAGTTTAGATTATGAATTCTAAAATCTAAAACCGAATGTGTGTGTGTGTGTGTGTGTGTGTGTGTGAGTGAGAGAGAGAGAGAGAGAGAGAGAGAGAGAGAGAGAGAGAGAGAATGATTGTATGTGTGTGTGTGTGTGCATAATGTTAATCTCTATTGTTATTGTAACATTCCACTTCAATCAAGTACACAAATGCGAGTACACATCACCCTCATTTAAAATCTCCACTGCCAACGCAAATCTGTGGTGGTCGTGCAAAGGAGAGCTTTCCTCTCCAGGAAAATCACTTGTGCTTCTCCTAAATGCGATAAATGTACCTGAGATAAAAGGACTTAGAAAAATGGAAAAATGAAATAAGTAGAAAAAATAGTTATTATAAGAAAATTAATGTATCGTGAACTGCCCTGATTTCACACCACCAAACTAAAAATCTTAGATGATTTCATCGTAGAATTCGAAAAACGAAAGTTGTTACCATAGAAAAATAGCAAAGTATTTTTTACGCCCTTTTAATATTTTTTTTTTATTAGCATCTTTGAAATAGTGGCAGACCATTTGAAATTAGATTTTCAATTTTTTTCCTTTCGGTTAAAAATTGATATTATTATTTAAAAAAAATATCAACATCAATCAGATTCGATGATTATTATTATATAATTTTATTTTAATAGTTGTTGTTTGAGGTAGGGATCATTGCAGATTTAAACCGATCAAAATAGACGAAAATTTCCCGATAAAAGTTAAAAAACGAAAGAATGAAATATTCTTCTGTACAGTGTAATGGGTACATGTAATTGTTTAGTGGATATGTTACTCTCCAATTTGTAGGGAGTGAGTGTGAGTGAGTTCCCGTCCGTATTTTACGGGTATTACTTTTACGTTTAGTTCCACCACAAATACAACACAAATTTTACAAGCACGTAAACAAATGGAATATGACAACAACGAACATTAAGAAACAAACAATCTAATAATCATAACAAAATAGGAATAAAATAATGAGAAATACAGTTATGGCCAGTTGAATGAAAATAGGGTTGTTCGCTCGTGTGTGTGTGTGTTTACATGTTAGTAAAGTCTATCAAATAAATGGGTCCATAGTTGGCCGAAGTAAGGAGGATAAAAATTTTGTCTTTACTTATATACATGAGTATGTGTGTGTGTGTATAATGAGTGATGGACCGTAAGTATGGGTCTTTGCTTTCATTAAGTCCGTACGTGTATTTTCTTATGGTCTTGGCGACAACGTGTCGCACTGATAAAAGAAGGTCGCATACCTTTTCCCTTTGAGTCTTATGGCGTGGCTCTCTGCTGTCCGTTCATGACCTCTCGTAGTCGGTAAAGTCTTTTTGGTAGTGGACGGAATGAACTTTTGGCCGTGGAAGGAATGAATTGAATGACCTGGTTGATTAAATTCGTTATTTATACTTTTTGGGGTAACTAAAGTGGATCAAAAATAGTTCTGAGAATTAATTTTTTTATTTATTGCGGGTCCTAAAATTCAAGCGCGCAGACATTTCTTGACCAATCAGATTCGTATATTTACTTATTTGTTTTAGAGCCTAAAAATTTTCAGTTAATTAGTTTCTGATCAGGATTTTCTAGAATGTTCTTATTCTATGTTTTTAGCTTATTAGTTGAAAAATATAAAAATGTAACTTTAATGTTAATGCGATTTTGATCCGAAATTTCTAGAATGTTCTTATGTATGTTTTTGGGGTTGATTATTTTAAGGTTTAAAAATGTGTATTCTATAACAGTAAAAAAAGTTCACGCCTGGATTAAAGCACTTCTATTGGTGCCACTACACATAACACCATGTTGACAATATATATATATATATATATATATATATATATATATATATATATATATATATATATATATATATATTTGTGTAAACGCTTTGGGGTAAGTATTTCTCAAAGCACATGAAAAATCTTTTAAGTTGAACCTATTTAAGATCGAAAATTTTTAAAAGGTTCGAAATTTCAAAATACTGTTCAACTTTCATCTCAGTTGCATTGCACGATCGTCAAATGCATAAAACTGAGTAATGGACAATATCTAAGATTTTACACACGCACACGCATACACATATATGCGTGTGTATGACAAAAGGTTGTCTCACAGTAAACTAATGAGAAAATCTCTCGTGATGGTATTAGCGAACATGAATTGTGTTGCAATAAAAGAATTTTCCTTTTCTCAATCGTCAGTTCAGTTGGTTAATACATTGCCAAAAGCTTTGTTTTAGCTTAAAAACGACCGAATTTGGATTTAAGTTCAATATTAATACAACAAATACAAAAACTGTACAAATCTGTTTTCATGTATTTATCCAACCCCACTGCTATGGTCAGCATATGACACAAGGTCAATTTCTAAGTGGAGTACAGCTGTTTTGAATTCCGAGTTTTCCTTTTCCTAGACTTATCCAGTCTGCTCAGCAATTTATCCACGGCTTGACGGTGGAGAGGAGAACAGATGACTTCAAGCTTTTCTCCAAAACATTTGGGCAAAATGAAACGCAAACAGCCTTGTGATGGTTTTGAACTCAGATTGCCAAATCCATTTTCTCCGACGATAAGCCTTTTTCGTATTTATTGAATATTCAATAATAATTGAATAAATTACATTCAGTCGAAATAGGATTAATATTTGGTTCAAATTTGAAGTTATATGAGTACGTAAAAATAATTACAATTTCATGAATTCAATCTTTTATGCTTTAGATTATTTTATAATTAAAATCTATCTGTTACCAAAATTCTTATTAAGTTTGTTTTTAACCCAACTTAAACAACACAATGTAGCGAGATTTTTTATTAGAGCAATACACTTCAAACTTGGAGAATAAATAAATTTCCAGTCCTGTTTGCAGCTGAATTTTGTGAAAGCTGAACGTCATTTTCTAAATCATATAAATTTTCGATATAATGAAGATCACTTTGAAATCCGCCCTGTCGGATGAGGCTGTAGAATATGCCGACCCCACCTCTGCAGAGGGATAAGGACCCCACCGCCACAACGAGTGTCCTGAATATGACATTAAACTGCATGTAATGGTGATTCTCTAGTCCTGGATCTTCAGGGAATGTGGAGAGCCCCTTTATTGTTATTAACCCCAGGTCGACTCTGATCCATTAATGGGTCTCGTACAACTGTTCAATCATTTTCTAATGATAATAATTATTATCAGTTTATCGAAACCATACAGTTGTGTGCAAATTATCTATATCAGGTCGGAATACTTAGTAAATGTAATTACTAATGTTGGAGTGCAATACTTGAATCTATTTAACTGTGTGCAAACAAATAATTAATATCAAATAGAACTATTATTGTTTGATAGCAATACTTGAAACCATTTAACTGAATGCAAACAAATGAGCTCGAATAAGTCGTTTAAGAACAAGGTTATCCTCAAATTATTCGTTTACAAATTATATATATATATAATATTCGGCATTAAATAACCCACAAGGGTTGATATGCCATAAAACACCGATCGACCAACCAAACACTATGAAATACTTATCAGAATCCTTCACTTCTTCCTATATAGAAATATGAATGTCATCAAGGACCACTACCACAACAGGAACCCAACAAGTTCATAGGTCCTCAAATTACGTATATATATATATATATATATATATATATATATATATATTGAGAAGGAGAAACAGATACCACATTTAGATTTCAGTTTGAATACCGAAGAGCCAGCTGTAATTTTAGGTAGAAGTATTGGAGGTGTCAGAATGAACAGATACTACATTTTGAAACTAAGTAGAATAAATAATTCCCTCGTTTTTAAGGGAACTATGTGAGTTATTTATAACCCTTTATTTTTATAGACGAGTATCGCCAGTCAAATCAAATATCCTTATCGAATCTATTGGTGATTGGCAGTAAGTATTGATTCATTTAGATGGGGGAAAATAATGTTTAAAGAAGCAGAGAGAATAAGTTATTTTTGTTCACATTGTATAGGATTTGTCGTATATTTCGTACGTAGGTTGTTACCAGATATTGGATAATAAGTCCAAACGTTTAGCACATTAGTAAAAGATATGTAACCGAAGAATTCACTACAAAGGAAGAAACAAAACATTGATATTAAAACCGCAAATAATATTTATTTAACAAAAGCGAACATGAATACGTCTTCAAAAGGAGTCGCGAGGAAAAGTTAAGTAAGAATTGTGAAAATTATCCAGTTGATGAGTACAGACAAGAGACATATTTAAGGGTGTTGGTATTAGCTGGCCAGAGTTTTTCCTATTGGAGATATCAGTTCAATTTGAACGCATTCAAAAATAGTTATTATTCCCGACGTATTTTTGAATATTCGCCATTTTTAGTATAGAGCTCGATCATAAATTGCCTGTGATTTTTTTGACACGTCTACCGAACGCCGTTCACTCACAAGAGTTGTATTTCGATTGTCGGTTGGACTCACTTTTTAATTTCGATTAAAAACTGCTGCTAATTTAGTTGTTCAAAATCTCTGGTCATAAAAGATCTGCTCAAAGGCAGATAATTAAAATAAACATAATGTTATGGTGAAAGGAATAATGGAATACTTTTAGATCAGCGAATGTCATTATAAGATAGGAGTAAGGTCTGAGATGACCAACATCGTCCTAACAAGTGCTTCCTATAAACTGTGTAAAATTTTAAAACTACAAACGTATCTTAAAAGTTTCAGAAAAAAATAGTTTTAAAAAAGGATTCAATGATAAAACTCAAATCATTTTGAGAGAAACTCAGATCTTCTTCACTGGTTCCATTGACGTTTATAGAACGTTAATGTAACTAAATTGGCGACTTCAAAACAAGAATTTGCAAATTACATGTAGGGAAAATAACAGACCCAAATCCTAACTTTGCCGAGAATGATAATTTTAAAAGCTCCAGAAGTTTGTTGGGTCCCACGAAGGCCATGAAAAAAATTAAAGGATATATTGCTCTCCCATAATATCAATTGGCCAAATCCCCTTTTTAGCATGGAATTTTTTAAAAAAATGTATAAAATTAATCCTGAAAATAGGTTCTTTATTTATGACAGACGGGAGACTTTCAAGGATCCCCCAACGGAAAATTGTTTTTATATTGATATCTGGTTCTCGTTCTCATGGCTTATTGTTAACATTACTATTTATTTTATTCGTAACAATGGAACAAGTTTATTGTGCAAAATTTAGTTTCATTTAAAGAAGACTTAGTGACGCATAAGATAATTTTTTTCTTTTAAAGAAAATGGGATTCATTCTTTTTTTAAATTGATTTTATTGGAGAGGATCCTTTTTATCAAGATGAAATGGATCACTTGAACATCCTCCTGTCCAAGGGATGGTGTAAGTGGAAAGTTTTTTAAAATCATTGGGACGTGTTTTAAGTTTTGGCAGACCAAATGACAATTGGGGAACTATACTTTCCAAATCAACAAGTCAAAATTCAATACTGAATCAATAACAAATTCAACAAATCAAAAAATTAGTAACAAATTTTGAATCTGCGCCCAACCAAGAATAAAAAAGCAAATGCCAGGAATTGATTTTTAAATATTCATATGACTGCAGTAGATGTAGTCGAAAACGAGTCTCATGATAATTAGATGGATTAAAGAGTCAATCAACAGTTATTTCTTCGTTTTAGAAGGCATCTGGAGCCAACCAAAAGTTATAAATAAGAAGAGAAAACGACTTCAAAAGTAAAGTGAACACAATTGGCGAAAAGAAACTCACGACAGCATGTTGACCATCTCTCTCTCTTAACACATTCACCTTTCACGCTGACATGATAAGCAGTCAAATAGCGTAAACTTTCAACGCCTAAAAGTCTGAGAATTACAACTGTGTTAATCACACAAATACATAATAGAGCATTTTATTGTCCAAAACATTAATATAATAGAATGTTTACTTATTTCCAAAATATTGTCTAAAAAGAACAAATATTTCACTTCAATTTTTTCCCCTTATTTGTTGATATTCTTACAAAGTTATATAAGTATATTCATCTAAACAAAATTTGAAGTAAAAATTTTTCATTTATCTATTGTTTTAAATTAAGAGCATTGGAGATCCTTAATACTGGAAACCAGTACAAACCGTTGTTTACAAGAAAGTGGGTTTTGAAGGATAAGTAAATTATTCCGTAAAAATGTGGTATGAGAACTTAAGTGAGATAAAAAAAAAAACATCTGAGTAAACAATGTTTTTGACTTTGTCAATCAAATATATGAATTTAAAAATTAATTCATTCATAAACAAAAAAGCATTACTGAATTTTTAATCTAAAATATAGAAATCATAAAATCTGAGTACTTTGCAATTTTTTGTGAAATCATCCCAAGAAATCATCTCATATTTAGAAGGACCTTGGTATAGACTATACTTTTTCTTTCGGTGATAAACATTGATATAACACCGAACTATGTTTTTGAAGACTTATATATTAATAAACGTCGTTTAGGGATTAATGCTTATATCACCCAAATACAGAAAGAAAAAAAATGGTCATCGTTTTGGTTTCTGGATCGGAAATTTTTCCAGATTTCTACATTGTACGTTTAAACAAAAGATACAGATTCGTTTTAGCTAACCTGTCAGACAGAAACTAAGATTTCAGTTTAGTATTATAATTACACTGTAAATTGAGTCTTTCGGTAAAATCTTAAAAAGGATTGAAAATAACACACACAAATGACTAATATGCTCAAGACATGCTCCAGTTTGCCACAGTTTTTTCGAACAACACTTCTCAAGGTTTGGTTTGGTTTCTTTATTTTATGACACATCAACCCTCGTAGGTTATTTAATGCCAAAGCCACCATTCTAGAGGAACAATAGTGATACTATTTAACCCATAGCTAAGAGGATAAGGAGGTTTATACCTTTCCAAAGGTATTTGTCTGAAGGTAAACGTAATAGCGCGACTGGAGTTCGAACTCGCTTAAAACGATTCCACAGTCCAGCGGTTTAACCATTACACCATGAGGACACCCAACACTCTTCAAGTTTTAAATTCAGAGTTTTTCCTTCTCTTCGACTTGCTGCCATAACAAAGCTAGAAAGTCCAGTCTGTCCAACTATTTCACCCAAGGCTGGTTGGCGGCGGAGGAGACGAAGAAGAAGAGGTGAATAGCTATCTTTTCTCAAAGTCATTAACGTACAGTGAATTACAAACATCTTCGTCCAGAATTTGAACTTGCCCGCCTACTATTTTCTTCGGCGATAACCATTTCCCCCATTTATACCAAATAATAGAAAGCAAACTTTTGCTCACTCTTAAACTGGCCTAACGGATTGCAATTCTCAGTGCTTTTAGCGATTAAACGCTCGTCTCGAGACCAATATCATCACTGATATGTCTTTGATAACTTAATTTCACTGTTGAATCTCTCAAACATTACACGTATTTGGATTTTCAATTTATTTTGTCTGTCAACTTTTATACTAATTATCTTTCTGAATGCTGCCGGCCTGTTAATTGTAATTAAATGTACTTTTGTATTTTAACTAACATAATCGATATTGCACATAAATAAATACAACCCAAATAATATTTTTTATAAACAAATATCTTTTTTCTGAATAAAAAATACCAAGATTTTATTATTCCTCGGGATATTATTCGGCGTTTTTTATTACAAAATTCAATGATAATAAAACTGTAACCAAAAAAAAAAAAAAATATATATATATATATATATATACCAAGTGTACTTATTTTGGGACTACTTCACACACACACACACACACACACACACACACACACACACACACACACACACACATATATATATATATATATATATATATATATAAATGGAAGTAGATAATGGAATAAACTCCGACAATATAGAGAAAAAATTGATAACAAGGTAATCCAACCAAAAATAAGAAAATGCAGTTGTCCAAAAATAAGTACACTTCGTATATATATATATATATATATATATATATATATATATATATATATATATAGAGAGAGAGAGAGAGAGAGAGAGAGAGAGATGGAACATATAAAATCTATTTAATATTCCCAATAAATCACACGTTATGACGTGATTTTAAAAACAAACGATGATTTACTGATTAAACGACCGGCTCTTTCCCGATATAGATTTTTTTCCCAAGGTTTTTGTATGAATTTTTAAAATATCCATCGTTGGTTTAACCTCATTAATATCATCCCTTCCAGTCATGATGATGGTTCATTAGAACCTAAACGCTACAGTGTCGACTTTGTTTCTTCATAAATCTCTCCTTATGCTTGGATTATCATGTTAATTTTCTCTCTCTCTCTCTCTCTCTCGCTCTCTCTCTCTCTCTCTCTCTCTCTCTCTCTCTATATATATATATATATATATATATATATATATATATATATATATATATTTACACGAAGTGTATTTATTTTGGACAATTGCATTTTCTTATTTTTGGTTAAAGAATTTCAGTGATGAAAAATTTAACGTTTGATAAAACCAAATAATATCAATTTTGATTGTATATTATTCCACTAGTAATTAAAAAAAATCCTTGTTGAGAAGAAAATTAACTTATTTAAAATCTTTTTGGTAAGTACTCATTCATTGAGATTTCGTTTGTTTTTCCATTATGTATTTTCTACAATATATTTTATATATGTTTTTTCTTACAATATATATTTATATATACTTTCTTACACTATATAATTCTACACATCAACGATGACACTGAAATGCATAATTTTGTATTGGTGCCTCTATATTGTTAAACACGATCTTTTTAGAAAACAATTAAAAAAGATTGATAACTCCCTCAAACACAACAATTAACAAGAACTATTTAAAACTATCATAACTATGTTAAAATAATTATAATTTTGTAAATTTATTATTTCTGATTTATTGTTATTTTTCATTTCTACTTTACCACTGTTTGATTTTATGACTCATAGCTTTTTAAAATTATCATAGTAGTTCCACGGATACACATACTACACTTTGATCTTAGACCTCAGTGCTGGTGTACATGTAAATAATCTTGTTATTTTGACAGGAACTGTGGCATTTATCTAAAAAATAAGATAATGTGATAACGTCTTAATTTCTTGATGCTTAGAAGGAAATTGATTTTTAAAAATATTTAAAGTTTTCTAATTATTTTTGAATAATGTGAGAATTCTTTGTAAATGACATTTAAAACTCGATTGCATTTTAATCAAAAGCTGAAAAGGTATTTTCAGGATTCTGACTGCACTCAGTGAACTCCAGGAAAATCAATAATGTAGCAACATTCTTTAGTGGAAAGAGAGTGGGGTATCATATTGAATTACCTTTTTTATATTATAGAGATTATCCCCCCCCCCAGTTTCCTCTTTATCGTCTCATCTCATATTGACAAAATTGCGTGTAGTAGCGAATACTACTCGATAACAACAATAACTAACAAATAACTGTGCAATATTTTCATAAAAACCGTAAACAAGTAAATAATTCTTGAAAACAAGTAAACAATTTTTGAGAAAACATTTTTAGAAAATTTCAGACTGAAAAATATGAACCAAATTTTTTTCTGGAAAAAGAATTTAAGTATTCATGAAGCCAAAGTTGATGTCTCTCAAGTCTGTGACATGTGCTGCTATACTTTTTATTTTCTAGCTTGACCGAATTTTCCCAAAATGATTTTAGTTTTCTAAAATAGCTTTTACCAAGGCCACAGCATAAATTTTATTTAATCAATCAAACAAAAAAATATAATTATAGAAATAAAAAAAATTAAAATAAAAATAAATAAATAAAATAAATCAGTTTTAGCAAGTATTTTTTCTTATCTATTTCTAATTTCTTATTTCTTTGAAAATAATTTCCATAGCAGATGGTTTGCTTCTTTTTTACCCCAATATGGCCATGTTATGTTCATTTTCCTCTTCTTATAATATTATTGAAAGAATTTATTTTTGAATTAGAATATAACATCAGAATATAGATATTAGCTTCATAAACTGATTTTGAATATTAAAATCCATCATTTTGAAGTAAAATTTTAACTATAATGAAATTCTTTGATAAATCAATGTTCATAAAATCACTGACTGTTTCGACTTGGATTGTATTTGGTTATTTTGCTATCTTTGGTGTCAGTTAAAATTTACACTGAACATATATAACATGTAATTGTTATTATAAAAGACAAATCCACATAACAAAAGACTAAAACACAATAAAAGAAAGAAGAAATTTACTAATTACATTGTAGAGAACAGAATTTTCAGCTGTTTTTTGGGAGATTATTTTAACCAGCTTAAGCTTTGGTTTTGGCTTCCAGTTTAAATATGAGCCCTAAAATTTTCACACAAGCTCTAACCAATGGACAGAGATTTTTCTGTCAAATTTTGAATGTGAACAAACCGCAGGACCAAAAGTAAAGTAAAAAAAATTCCCCCGTTTATGCAGAAAATTCCTGCCAAATGAATATATACTACGCAAAGTTCCTCAGGTCTCTGGTTTATTGATATTCTGTGTATGTTACTGTTTGCCATCTCCCCGAAGAAAATCAGTTACTTTGTGTCTGCTTAACACGCTAAAAAAGAAATAACGAAGACGGCCATGGAAAAATGCTGGGGGATTTTCATTGGTGTTAGCAACGTTCATAACAATATAATGGAATTTTAATGGCCCCGGCAATTAATATTAAATGTAAACTTGTACAAACATTATTGTTTGAATTGCATTGATGTTAGGATGATTATTTCTATATCGTAAGGATTAAGGATATATCATATTTGGATGGAAGTTTGTATATTGCTATCAGGTTTTGAGACGATTGAATAGATCTTTTAAAATTGGGCCCAACACTTACAAGAAGGAATTTTTTTTTTCTAAAGCTAAAACTGATTCAAACATACCTTCGGTCAACAATTTCACTTGAAAGACATAGTAATTTGACGATGTTATCTATAGAAAATGACATTACAAAAAAAAAAAAAAAAAGACTTTGAAATTATCTTGTAGAGTAGAGGGCCCCCATTAACAATTTTCTAATTGGGCACTGCACATCCTAGTCTCGGCTCTGATTGTTACATTTATTGGTTCATTTCTTTCACGCTTTCCTATAGTTTGTATTTTTACATTTTATTTCTATTTCTGGTTAATGATTGATTTGATGTTTCAAGAAAATCTTATTTCCTCGTGAATTCCTATATTTCATCTCATTTGTTTATACTTGGGTTTTTGTAAAAGTTGCTTAGTTGTTAATTACATTACGTCTTTCATTTCGATAAATACTGACCAGATTAGTAATGAACGTTAGTCAGTTTTAGTTGATGTGATGATGGGCTTGGAATAATGATGATATCCTTTGCGTCGATTACTTTTTGCATCATCATCATCAAGGTATGACAACTATATAGATTCCTTTGATTCTCTTTCACTATCCATCCCGATCAGTCATCGCCCTTGATAAATCCTCTAAACAGCATCTAGTGTCCCCACAGAGCTGATGAAAACTAGTTTGTACTGGTCGGCTAATACTCGTGTGTCCATGTATAAGGACCCAGAGGAGAAAGGTCTCGCTCATCTTACTTGATTGGTTTGTGCGATGAGAAGTAAGTGGCCATTCAACTGTTGTTTTGTGTTGCTTCCAGGATTTGTACAAAACAGCACTGAGCATCATTGCGTAGTTCTCCAAGTAGTACCGATATAGTCATAGCTTGGAAGAATTCCCTTTTTATTTTATCAGAAAGCTCAGATTTCCATATGATCAATAACCTATCAATAGTTTACTGATGCGTATGTTGTCATCATTTTCAGTAGATGAGATATTGCTGGCGAGGTATATGAACTGGTCTACTAATTTCAGAGGTTTGCAATTTAATGAGATGATGACGCCATCTTGATTAAAACACTCCACCCAAATTAACTCCTTTTTAATTACACTGTCAATATCATGATATTTTTAATATCATCTTATCAAATCAATATTGTTCCTTGACAAATTTCACAGTCTTGTAGGCAATTGTCATTTGAGAATTTAGTGAGTGATATTTAAAACATGTTTTCAAATATTCTTGTTTTTTTGTTGGGCTTGTTTGTATTAACTATACAATAATATTATGTAACTATTTATGCGACCCTAAGTAGCTGAGTGATCCTTATTTTTACCGCAACTCCAGGCAGCGGTCACATCGATACTGCTATATGGATGCACTACATGGACGCTAACAAAACGTCTGGAGAAGAAACTAGATGGCAATTACACAAGAATGCTGCGTGCAATCCTCAACAAGTCCTGGCAGCAACACCCCACAAGACACCAACTGTACGGCCACCTGCCCCCTATCACGAAAACTATTCAAGTTAGGCGAACCAGACATGCAGGACATTGCTGGAGAAGCAGAGATGAACTCATAAGAGATGTACTCTTATGGATCCCCACACACGGCCGCGCAAAAGCAGGACGACCAGCACGAACGTACATTCAGCAGCTATGTGAGGATACAGGTTGTTGTCCTGAAGACCTGCCTAGGGCGATGAACGATAGGGAGGAGTGGCGAGAGAGGGTCAGGGATATCCGTGCTGCCAGCACGATATGATGATGATGATGATGAAAAGTGGCCTGAATTCTGGTCGGGAATCCTCTTAAACTATTACTTATAAAAAGTGAGGCTGTTAAAAAGTTGATTATATTTTCAGTCAGGGTGTTATATTCTTACTGATGCAATAAATTAATCAGACGCAGTAATAAACGACGCAGGAAGACTTCTTTAACAAAATATTTACCTCTCACTTTATTGCAAGGGTTCGAAAGGGTTGTGTGGGGTTTTACTGTGAGAGGGAGCTGGAGACCGAACATAAACTGTAATATTTTGACCCCACTGTTATGACCGTCACGTTGTGTCTTTCTTGTTCTCTTGATGCTCAACCGGAGGCCTAGGGGCTCACTCTGCTGTGTGATGGCTTTCTTTATTGCATCTTATCAGCATCTTCTCCGGACCTCAGCTCATCAGGGCCCCAGGCCCCTTCGGCCTGGTGTGGCTTTCCCTATCACATCTTCACTCCACTGGAACTCGAACTCACTGGCCGGGACTCAACTGCCAACTGCCCCTGCCACTGCCAACTGCTCAACTTCCGTCTTGACTGCGTTATATAATAGTTCAACGCCTATATGATCGCCCACTCGATCTTTGAAATCGAATGTTTAATCGTCATCAAGCGGAAATAACTGTCATGCAGTTCACAGGTCACTCTCTTCCGGTGCATCAGTCTATGAGTGTATCATGGGCTTTACCTTGTCCCATTTCATCAGCCAATTTCCGCCCACGCGATTTCCTCTCCTAACTGTCATTGGAATGTGTCACTTCCTTCTGGTGCATCACCTTGGAATAGCATTTTTTGGGCTGGGTCGAAGGTCAAAACATAACAAGGGGGATCGGGCACTGAGGGTTCGAAGAGTTAAGAACAATTTATTAACCTATTTGGAAATGTTTAGTCAAATGTGAATATTTATTTTCCAAAACAACTTATTCTTTCTTTCTTTCTTTCTTTCTTACTTTTTTTTTCAAGTTTGGAAATTTAAATTCTCTATGATTTGTTACATCTTGCGGCAACAAAGCTTCCCGCGAATTATTGTCTATTAGAAACGTTCATTTAGTGAGATTCCCCTTTCCTCATGATAGCCCTGTAAGCTCGGTCGGTAAAATACACCGAGTGCAGCCATGTCTTACTTGGATGGTTTTGAAATGTGAGGTAAGTGGCCGTACAGCTGCTGATTCGTGGGATGTTGCTTCCAGGATTTCTTCTGCAGCATTTTTGTGTAGTTCCCATCTTGTTTTTTTTTTCTATGTATTTTGTTAGCGTTTATGTGGTGCATCCATACAGTTGTAATGATTCAGCCACAGCTTCGACGAAGTCTTTCATTTTATCGGATAGAACAGACTAAGACGAACAAGACGTGCAGAACACTGCAGGAGAAGCAGGGACAGACTCATAAGCGACGTTCTTTTATGGATCTCTTCACATAGACGAGCCAGTGATAGCTGACCAGCAAGAACCTATCTTCATCAGCTCTGTGCAGACACAGAATGTAGTCGGGAGCGATAGGTGATAAGAACAGATGAAGAAGGACAGAGAGCAAGTCAGGGAAATCCCTGCAGGCATCGCGACTTGATGGTGAGGTTCCAATTTTGGATCTTAGAGGAATGTGAAGTACCCCTTTACTGTTCTTACTACCAAGTCCACTCTGACAAGGAATGGTAGCACCTGTTAGGGTCCCATCTATGGATCAAATAGAACTATTTAATCATTTTCTATACTTTAAACCATTTAAATATGCATTAACAAATGACTGTTAAATTGAATTATTAGTATTTCATAGCAATACACGGAACCATTTAAATGTGTGGAAACGAATGAATGATGTTGATTATAATTACTAGTGTTAGATAGCAGTACTTGAAACCATTTCACTGTGTTCAAACGAATGTAAAGTTGGTTGGTTTGGTTTTATGGCATATCAAATCTCGTTGATTATTTAATGCCATATCATCTTTATACATATATTAGATATATATGATTTGTAAATAAATAGTTTGTAGGTAACATTTTTAAACGAGCCAAAGTTTATTTCTTTGCACTCATTTCAATGGTTTCAAGCATGTCTATCAAACACGAATGATTCTATTTAATATTAATCAATCGTTTGCACATAGTTGAATGATTTCAAGTATTCCTATCGAACACGAACGATTCTATTCAATATCAATCATTTGTTTGCACATAGTTAAATGGTTATACATGATTTGTAAGTGAATAGTTTGTAGGTAATTCCATTTTTTAAAATAGCCAATTTGTTTGCACAGAATTAAGTATTACTATTGTTTGCACACAGTTAAATGGCTTCAAGAATTGTTATTTAACACTAATAAACACAACATTGTTCATTTATTTGCACACAGTTAAATAACAATTCAATTAAACATCAGTCGTCTGTTGGCACACAGTTAAATGGTTAAACAGTCCTATTTGATCCATACATAGGACCCTAACAGGTATTACCCCTCCGAGTCAGAGTGGACCTGGGAGTAATGACAAGAAAGGGGTACTTCACACTCCCCAAAGCTCCAGGACTGGAGTCTCACCATTAGATAGTTTAGTGTCACATTCAGGACACTTTTAGGAGTCTTACTCCTTTACAGCCCCAATCAACAAGGTGGACAAACGAATGAATAATGTTGAATAGAATTATTAGTGTTGGATACTTGAAACCATTAAACTGTATGACAACAAATGAGCTTTGGGTCTTTAAAAATATTACCAACAAACTATTCGCTTACAAGTCATATTTAATATATAAGTATAATTTGGCATTTAAAAACCTACAAATGTTGATATGCCATAAAACACAACCAATCTTTCCTCATGAATGACATTTTTTTCTTTTTAACTTAGACCTTTCTAAGTAGAAAACACATGTATACCAAATTTGATAACTCTATCACATACAGTTTGGTCATATCTAGACGACAGACATACAAACTCTCGCCAATTACAATAGATCTCTTTCTTTTGTGAGATCTATTCTAAAAACTCGATACTAAATTAGTCCATTTTTGAATACACCAGGCTCTTGAATTTGGCGTATTTTTTTTACCAAAAGATATTTGACTAAAATTTAAATCCCGCAATATTATTATGCCATTGCTCTTTTCGAAAATGTAATCCAGCTTGCTCTTTTAAAAGCATTAGATTTAAGAACTTTAATCACCCTATTCCCAGATAAATGTCCACAGGAAAAATATATATTTAAAAATGTATACTGTAATTGTACTATACCGAAAACTGTCAATCATTTTTATTATTTTATTCAATTAGAAAGTAAGTGCATGCAAAAGACTGAAAACGAGCGAAATTCAGTAGTCAACAGCCGGAAGTTATTATTTTGTTGTCAGCATTTGTGAATTTCCTTGCATTTATGGGAATAAGCACAACAGTAAATACTTTGTACAGGTCAGACTTTTCTCATTCTGTCAACAACTATTTTATATAGAAGTGTATGAATTACAGAGTATTTTGTTTTATTCTTTTATAAACATTGTTACTAGTGGGACATTTAACAGCTGACGAGTTAAATTAAACTACAATAACCGTATTCACTCTCACATACACTTCTAACGACTCGAATGCTAGTTACCGTGTTCGGAAACGATTAGAATAATATTTCATACAATTTCCACAATGAGTAGAACAAGTTCTTTTTTTTTTTATCAAACAGAGATGTCTACTCACCGTTTCATTTAGATAGGGTTTTAATAACCTCCTATGAATTAAAAGAAAATTGAACACTTAGTACGTATTCATTATAAAAGAGCATTAGGTTAACCATGTCAGGGTGATGACGTTCGTGTATTCAAAACCAGTGTCATTTCTCTTTTTCGTATTGCTTGCAGATTTAAAAAAAAAAGCAAACTTGTTCACTTGAGTAAATCATTGTAATAATTCCATTTCTGTTACGTTACAAACCTATAGTAGATTATTCTTACAAAATCTTCCTATTGAGTAACAGCTAATACTGAGTCACTGCTTGTATTTTCTCAGCCCAGTCGACTAGGGCGGTAGAATACACCGACTGCATCTCTGTAGAAGGGTAAGACCTCCGCAACGAGTGTCCTCGATATGACGTTACCGGAAACTCATCTGATGATGAGTTTCCTGTAAGGCTGTAGCTTTGAAGAATGCAGAGTACCCTTTCATTGCCAACGTTCCAAGGTCTACTCTGGTCCGGAGTGGTAGCAATTGAGAGAGGCCTATGGGTCAAATAGAATTGAGTACAAAGTTACTTATGCTAATTTGAATTGTTAGAAATAGAACAGTTTGATCCTTTAACTGTTATGCTAAATTGAATTGTTTGACCATTTAACTGTGTGTAAACAAACGATTGATGTTTAATTGAATTGTAAATGATACAAAGCAATATTAGGAACTATTCAGCTGTGTGCAAAAGAATGAGCTAAAGCTCATTTAAAAACGTTATCAACAAAATGTGTATATATATATATATATATATATATATATATATATATATATATATATGTGTGTGTGTGTGTGTGTGTGTGTGTGTGTGTGTGTGTGTGTGTGTGTAAAGAGAATTTGGCATTAAATAACCTACAATGTTTGATATTAGCTTAGGCCCGTTTAAAAACGTTATTAACAAAATGTGTTTACAAATCATATTTATCTAATATATGTGTATAAAGAGAATTTGGCATTGAATAACCTACAATATTTGATATGCCATACAACCAAACCAAATCATTGTATTTTCCTATATGGTACATGATGTAAATTTTGATGTATATTCTTTTTGTCTACGCTCAATCTTTTGGTTATTTCAAATAAAATGAATTTTATTAAATGAATACATAATCATATGATTTAGTGTATTCGGACTATTGTCTTCATTTTTGTTGCTATATTCGCAACATTTCGTCCGGTGCGTTCTTCATCTCAGAAATTAAGACAACGAATATATAATATATACAGAAATTAATTATATATTGTCTCAAAAATATGATGTAGTTGTCAACTTTTTATTTAATTTCAAGTTGTTTTGAATGAACAATCGGTAGTGTTTATCTAATATTCGGAATTGATTTTTTAAATACTGTCATAAATTTCAAGTATTTCCAATTAAAACCAACATTATTAAAGAAAAGAATACTTACAAAATGAATAAACAAATAAATAGATAAATTTCGAATCAAATTACTGGAGCAAATTCAAAAAAAATATAAAAAGAGAAAGGTCGTGCAAAATGAATTTATTTAGTACAATGGATGTAATGAATGCAAATAAAGAAAAAAGAAGAAAAAAAAAAGGAGATTACCCAATGATTCCTTGCGCAGGGAAAGGATAATAAAATGCATACAAAAGAGAGTAACCTTAATAACCCGTTTACAAAAATAAAAGAAATACCATTACTCACATAAATAAAGTCTTTTTTAGTTTTGTTTTGAAGAGGAGGGCAAAACATGCATAAAACGAAGCTCTTCTTTTTTCTTTCTAGAGAAGAAAAAAGAAACATGTAAAATTTCTTGAAAAAGTTCTTTCTTTTCTTTTTCTTCTTTCTTTTCATCGGTCGGACTTTTGCAATAAGTTGGTTGTCGCAAAACTTCGGGATTGTATGCTTTCAAAATTTCAGGAATCCTCCAAAAAGCATTTTTCAAAACAAAAGTAATACCCTTTTTTCGATATATTTCATCGAAGGAATATCATTTCAAAATTTTAGAATTTTATCTATGAACAACCTTTCTCGATAAACTTACATCGACATTACAACTTCAGAACCAACAGATTCTGAATTTAAAACTTTTTCGATAAAAATATCAAAATTACAACTCCAGAAACATTTCCTTATGAAAAACTTTTCCAAAAATGATACAAAAAATGATGTGTAGTTATAAAAAAAAAAGCAGGAATCACACTGTAAGTTGAAGGCACCTACACCTCTTTATAGAAATATCTATCTTCTACCAGTTTTCTCTTTAGAAATTAAGCAATAGCCAAACTGATTGTCCGATATGTAGCCAAGCAGACTACTTGGAAATCTTTTCCTCCTATTTTCCCAGATGGTAGAAAAATATTACCATATGGAGAAAAAAATATTACATGCCTCGATAAATTTAAAACAAGTTCAAGAAAAGGAAAAAAAATGTCAGGTAAAAATGATTTTTTACAATACTGTAAATCACTCTTAACCTGAAGGTTGGTTGATAAGATAAGAGCTCTGATCCTGTAAAATAGTCTTTAGACTAAATCTAAGAATAAAACTGGCTTCAAAATTTATTTATCCTCACAAATACAGCTTTATTGTTCAACATTGTCACTACTGATATTTTTCCAACATTTTTTATGGATGGAATGAAAAAAAAATGGTTAACATTTTTTTCATTCCATCCTTAAAAAAATGTTTCTATTCTCCTTTTGCACAAGACACTTCAACTTTATCATTGGATGAAAAATGTTGACCTTTCATCGCCGCTTCCGATTTTGGAAATAACCAGAAATCTAAAAGTGCGAAAATAGGGTCATAGGAAGGGTGTGCAACAAGTATGAATGTTGTACTGCAGTCAACAAATAATGTAAACAGTGAAAAACTTGAAATTCACAATTTGTTACACATGTTCTTTCACATCTTATGAATCTCAAATCAATAACCAAAATTATTTAACTTGTTGCGTTTAAAATATCTAAAAAGTAACTGTTCAGCAATATTTTTAATATAATTTAACAGTTACATGAAAAATTGCTAATCTAAAGATAATGATTCAAAATTTAACTTACTCAGTGATCTTAGTCATCTAAAGTCTTGGAAATTAACCTACTTACATATAAAAAAACAATGTGCTTTATATATATATATATATATATATATATATATATATATATATATATATATATATATATATATATATACGAGGTGCATACGATAAGCTTTCAGACTTTTTCCGTATGGGCATTTAAAATTATCGTAGACTCTTGAAAATTCACTATCTTATTGCTATACATCTTATGAGATGACTGACCGATTTTTATGATTTCAACTTCAAATGTACAGCTACCGCAGAAACTGGAATACACCCTACTAAAGCCTGATTGTCACAGCTGGTGAATTTCAAAAATGCAATCTGGACGTGAGGAGACTTTAGAAGAACGATATGCAATAAAATTCTGTTTTAAACTTGGAAAAATGCCACAGAAACATATGGAATGCTTCAGACTGCTTTTCGACCATCTTGCACGAATCGAGCATCAGTTTTTGAGTGGCATAAGAGATTCAAGAAGGGCAGGGAGTCTGTGAGGGATGATTAGAGGTGTGGGAGGAGTAAGAAAGTCAATACACCAGAGTTGATTAGCCAAAGGGTTAGGGTTAGGGTTACTATGTTGAGGTTTTAAGGGAGTTCAGGAAGAGATTCCGTCGGAAGAGGCGAGCACTCTTCAAATCGGGTCCGTGGCATTTTCACAAGGACAATGCATCAGTCCACAACTCCATCCTTGTCACAGACTACTGGAGTAAGATGGGCATTGAGACAGTTCCTCACCTTCCCTTTAGTCCAGACCTTGCTCCCTGTGACCTTTTGCTTATTCCCTAAGCTCACAGGCTGTCATTATGAGACAATTGAGGAGATGAAAGAGGCTGTGACGAAGGTCATTGACACGCTCACACAAGAGGACTTCCATGAGGCCCTCCAGAAGTTGTTGGAACGATACAACAAGTGCATTGCAGCCGGAGGAGATTACTTCGAAGGGGACTAGAGTTTCATGTGTGTACTATCAATAAAAGTGCCCATACGAAAAAAGTCTGGAAACTTATCGTATGAACCTCGTATATATATATATATATATATATATATATATATATATATATATGATTATAGGTGTGCGTGTGTATATTTACCAACATCTCCGCACGAACTGAGTGCGACATAAGGTCAATTTTTTTATGCGGAGTATATATATATATATGTGTATATGACGTTCAAAAACATCAATAAAGCAAGTTCTAAAGCAAATCATTTCGATTCTTCAAAAGATCGATAAATCGCCAAAGGTCCTGGAGACCGGGTTCAATCCCTGGTCGAGTCATACCAAAGACTCAAAAAATGGTACTTGATGCCGCGCTTTATTAACACTTAGCAATATAAGTGTTGTGAGACCGAAACTTACCTTCATCATGGACTCTTCCAGCACTATATTACTAGCGTAGTAATATCCTAATACCGAGCATATGGTGAGTAGTTGTAGCAGTAGTTCAAGAGTACTAGAAGTACGACTACCAATATTGGACACTATCCTTTGTAACTTTCGTTAATATATCTTTCTTACCTCTAAACCGTGTTCCGTGTTTTCCTTCTGTGTACCGACTTTGGGTCCACATCAATAAGGTAAGGATCAAGAGTAAAGCGGAAGAGTTGCGCCCTCCCCTACTCCCCGGTGTTACCCTCGACTAAAGTCGCCAACTTTATTTTACTTTAATCCCAAGAGTATTCTGTTACAAAGTGATTTAAAGGTTATCGAGTCCATCGCACATTGGTTTCAGTTTACAAAAAAAGCCGTAATATCTTCAAATTACTTCGGAACAAAACTCTTTATTTAGCTTGCTTTCCTGGGGCTGTAACAGTCCCTAACCCACGTATTTCATCCAATCTAAAATCAGAATTGTGATGTACCTTTTCACGGTAAATGACACTTCTAATAAATTTCTATTCTTCTGTTTTCTCTTTTCTTTTGCATCACTTGGTGTTCTTTCTCTCTTCAATTTATCTTTCTTTCTTTCTTTCTTTCTTTCTTTCTTTCTGTAGTTGATTAGAAAGGATTCTAGTCGACCGATGTTCCATTAACACGGTTACTATCTACCATTTTGAACTCATAGACAATCAGAAGAGCCTATCGATACATAAATAATCTCATCTATCCTGAGGGTGGTATGAAAGACACTGTGAAAGCTATAAAGTTTCTTTGGTTAAATTTCTGAATTTGTGGTAAATAATTTTGCGAACGAAATTAATATATTTTGTCTGTAACCACACACACGTTTTTAGTATATTTAATATTAGCTGTATCTGTGGTATAAGCATTAAATAAATAAAAGACGACAAACAAAACAAAATGACATTATGCTTAAAGCTCTTAAAAATGTATAGTTGAATTGTCCCAAGAGAAAATAGACGGGAGGATAAAAGAGTTGAAAGTCGTGAAGTCAATCCTTGAACTCAGCGGGTTCGACAAGCGAATTAACTGATATATTTCAGCAGAATGAAAGCATTCTACCTTCGTGGATTGAAGAACCAGTTCGGTCGGAAATTCCCTGAAGGTTACCGACTTCGACAAAAGACACTTAAAGAACAAGGATGAGGACAATAATATGAGATATAATTCCTTATCTCAGAAATATAGATTAATAGCAAGCATGAATTTGAAATATAAATTATATTCCGAGCCGAAATCGTTGTTGATTTCTATTATGAAATTTGGTAAATTTGTCATTGACAAAACATTTCAAAAATAGATCAAATTAACCTTAGAATAAAAATAGATGAATGAATAAATAAAATGAAATAAAATAAATGGAAAAGTGAACAATTCACTTTGTTTTTCATAGGGGAAGATATTTATCTTATTTTTCGGTGGATAGTTCGATTTACAATATGGCTAAGATTGCCGTTTTGCGAGATAACTGCACTATCATAATTATGAAATCTATCAACAAAATAATCGTTTCAAAAGCATAGCAAAAAAAAAAAAAAAATAATAATAATCAAAACAAAACAGATTATTAAAAGTAAGATCGAAAATGAAATAGCTGTGGATTAGACAAAGAAAAACTTAAAAAATAATAATATTACATAATTATGTTTGTAATAAGTTGTTTCCTATTTCTTTTCCTTTTTGAAGTTTTTAAAGCAAACTATGCAAATTAACTAACCCTATATGGAAAAAAATGCTACTTTTATCAAGTTATATAAGGTATTCAGAAACTTATTTGATACAAGATGAAGTGGTTGTTTTGATGATACAATTTTATGTTGAACCCAAAACCGTGCAAATAAATAGAAATACAGTATATACATATATATATAATTTTCTTTTTGAAATGTTTGATTAAATAGGATAGACCCATCGTATCTGACTATTCTATCTTTGATCTGTTCAAGTTTTCGTATAAATTATTTGACTTTTGAATAGAATGAATTCAGGAAGACACCGTATTTTCCCCCAAATACTTTCGGCCACAACTAGAGCTATCTTCGAAGGAATAAATAATAAAATGACAAACATAATGACACAACAGATACAATTATATAAAGAATAAGAGGAAAAACGAGCTGGAGGGGAATTTACGGAAAAAAAGAATTTTGTTAGAGGTAAGTGGAAGAATTGACAGGAAAAGTGTTAAAGGCGTTTTAGAATGTGGCTGCTATATTCAAAGTTGATCTTGTTCAAGAAAGGTTTGTTAATATATATATCTATAGCGCTTCAAGAACTTTGAGTTTTTGTTTTTTCTTTGTGTAATATGTTTGTGATACTTGGAAAAATAAGACATCTTCCTGAATTTATTCCATCTAGAAGTCAATCGACTCATGCGAAGACTTGAAGGGATCAAATATAAAATAGGCAGACATGAAGTGTCTGACCTATTCAATCAAACATTATATATATATATATATATATATATATATATATATATATATATATAGAGAGAGAGAGAGAGAGAGAGAGATAGAGAGAGATGTATCACTGAAGTAGAAATGTTTGAATAAGATTAATTATTTTTATCTTATGAATTTCATTACATGTTCTGAATTTACTAAATATTAAATTTGGTAAGTAAACAGGAAGTTTGGCCAAAATTACAAGTTTGAATGCGTCTGTTCGAGATCTCTTAAATTTTGTAAATTCGTGTGTCAAAAAGTTGGTAACCAAATCTTCAAAAAATATTTTCTCATTAAGATCTTCAATCTTCTAAAACTGATTCTAAGTGATCATTTTTGTTTAGTGATTCATATTGAATTATTATATGAGTTTCATTGTGTACAAAAACGGCTGAAACAGTATAATAAACACATATCATTTTGTTATAATAATGTAACTTGCGCAATTTATAAAACTAATATAAAAATCTTTATTAAACAAGTCTCACTAATCTTTGACAGACTCATAGAAGTTGCTATAAAATCAAAAGAAAACAAAACATTTAGAATTACTGGCAATCATTTTGTGAACCGGTACTTGTTTATTGATACGTCCAGGTATTAATTTAAAACATAAAGCAGTCTTTAAACCTAAGGGTTTTAAGCTACAGTAGAGGGAAGCGTCCAGCCCTGTAATTCAAGGGTTGAATATGCTTTTTTGTCACTCATATCTTTTATTTTTTGTATTGCGATTGTTTTGCATGCCAACGAATTTTGCTGTTTGGTTCAACGTGTCTGCCACTTGGTGGCGTGGCCAAAGTAGTATGGGAGTTTTAGGTTATTTAGTTGTCGTTGTTATCTGACTCCATTTTTTTTGTTTCTTTATTTTACACCATATTATTTTGTTGGTTTGACTTCTTGGTCGATGAAGGCTGTAAATGAAATATATTGAAAGAAGACAGGAAAAGAAGATAGGATGCGAATACATCTTTTATATTTTGACTTTAATTCTGGGTTCAATAACCATTCAGTGGGTGTGGAAATTATTCCTGAATCCAGACAAGGAGTTAAAATGTGTAAGTCGTTCCCGAGTATATATGTCCAAATTTGGTGTTTAAGGCGTTAAGAATGTGTTAGACGCTTTTGGGGAGATATGTCTAAATCCGATGGTTTTAGTTCGTAGTTCGATAGGTCCATTTTGATAATTTTTATATATTGGCTGTAAGTTAACCGAGATGGCTGTTACTTGTGGAAAGGTTATCCAGCGTGCCTCTTACTACGGACACGTGGGGCCTTCCACCAGTAGCAGGAAAGATTTAAGTATTGTCACTCCGCTGTCACTTGCTGAAAGAGAACGAGATTCTTTCTTTTGTCGAGACGGTTCTTTTTTTATGTATGCATCGCCCCTTTTTCTGTCAGGGGCTTCTTGGAGTTTTTTTTATTTTTTATATTTATTTTAATTTTATTTTTATTTTATTTTCTGTCCACTACAATAATATATAAAAAGACACGGCAAAGTCTGAATCATAAACTTTAGGGCTCCTCTTCACATTTATGGTTCCTATTTGAGACTAAATACTCGCAGATCCTAAAATGTTATCGTTTTTTACCTTTCAATAAATGTAATTTTCATTTCTCTATCATTTGTGGTCTTTGATTTGTGTCCGATCAGTTACTTTAAAAAATTTTGAAATTCACTGTACTAAAGACCCATTTCAGCCAGACTTGGACTTATCCCTATATAACCTCTTTTTTATTCTCAACTAGTATTTCATGTCATTTTTTTATTCATTCTATTAAGTTTGCTCTGGCAATAAAATGTTCATTTTAATTCGTCGTGAATTGTTCTTATATTATTTAACCCAAGGAAATATAAAATCATAATATATTTCTTCAGTTACACTAATAAACCCATTAAAAAGTTAGCAATTTCGATAAATTATAATTGTGAGTCCATCTTTTTCGGCATAATTAACGTCGTCAGTAAATTATTCTAACCAATTCTTTCTTTGATTTTTCCTACTGACTCATCACTGATATTGAGTTTCTGTATTTTTTCCTGGGTTTCTTTCGAGCTATATTGTAATTACGATGTATATCCCCTTTGAGCATGCTCTCGTAATTGTTTATTTTGTTACCAAAAAGCATATTTCTTCTTCTTCTTGTTCTTGTTCTTCTTCTTGATGTTCTACAAAGGCAAAGAAGAAAAGTCTCTTATTCAATTCGAACAATCTCTATCAAAGGACGCACAACACAAATATCAATTTCAGTACAATATGAATACATTTTATATCAAATACAGTTTTCTTCCCGCAAACATCCATTCATTACACTTCCAGTAGACAGCGCTGTGTGAAAATTTTGCTTATTTTCATTAGCTTGATCTATAAATGCTGAGATACAGTTTTTATTTATCCATCTTTCTTATTGTTAGTATTCAAGCAACTATACTTATCTTAAACAGCGTTATACAAACAGCTATACAAATAGTGGTGAAAAAGAAGAAAAAAAAAAGGAAATCAACAAAAATAAATAAGATTTTTCATCTTGTTTTGCTTTTTAGCATTGATCCTAAATAAGGAAATTAACTCAATTCACGTTTTAATAAGCAACTAAAAGATAAAAAATATGTATGAATTGAGAAAAATTTGTTTTCATACCAAAATGGTTGTCGAATATCATTTATATTAGCGACATCAGATAAATCATCTATATTCATAAATTAGGAAGAATTTGTATCATGTATCGAGTACCTTGTGAGAATCGAACTTAATAGTTCAGAAAGCCTAGATCACTAACATTATGCAATGTGCTTATATTTATCCTTTATAGACGGCCAAACCACTTGATGCAAAGCTAACAAATTAGTATGCATACTTTTGGGATCCAGTGGAAGGTTATGATGTAAAAAATCGGCTCTAATCGAGAAAGGTCTCTAACTGAAGCCATGTTGCTTCAAGATTTAATTGATGGTACAAAATTTAAAAATCTACTCATTTCTGTTAATAAAAAACTCTTTACATTTTATCATTACTAATTAGGTTTATCGGCAGTTTTTTTAAATTATTTCATAGAATTATTATTAAGTTAGAACTAACAAGCAGGACAAAATTTGATGAATCTTTTAAGCGTTGAAATTTCCTGCAAAACTTCGTGAAATTTTCACTTGAACAATATCAACTTGAGAAGATAATATAAAAAGACATAATTAACAAATATCTTGTTAGTAGTTGACCAAACAGTTGACTGTTGTTTTCTGCCTCTTGTTCCCGGAATGACCCTCAAAATTATTGATTGTCGAGTAAACACTGCCGGTTTTACACAGTAATGGATACAAGAACGCAAATATCTTTTAATAATTCATCCCTACTTTATTCCATGTCTTCAAGTCGGCTTTTATTACATTCGGAAGCCGATCTAGAATACCGATCGCTTGTTGTATTAAAAGAGGAAAACTTTGTTAATCCGTTAATACCAGCTCCGACAAGAATTTGTATATCTTCACTTCTGAGTTCACTGCCTATGAGCGAATCACGAAGTTTACTTGCCGCTGTCGAAATTATAACTATTAGTTTGTTCTTATTATCTTATCTTCAGTTTCTATCTCGTGGTCAGTACCTATGACATTCAGTTTGTCGACGGAGACATCCTGTTTACTACTTTGAAGCTCTCCTGGTGCCTCTCGACCACACTCATACTGCACCCGAGAGCGTCGGGACTATTTGCTGGTCATAATGTCGCTCCTTTTTGCACTCAGTAACATCTGTGCTAGGTGACGTAACTGATATCCCCTTGCATTGCATTGTTATGTTCATTTATCTTTTATAGCAACAATAATCGTTTGTAACCGTTTTGATGTCAAATTTTAAATGATTACAAGGTTGTAAAATAACCAGATCTGATTCAATTCTTGACCCCTTACCTTGCGTAGACGTATACTTCAGCTAATCTAATAAAAATATAAGTTGGTGTCTACATAATTTCAAATGGCTTCCATTATGATTTATATTCCTGTAGACCCTGAAAAATCCTACATCAACATCCAACATTCAAATTTTTATATTTGAACTGTCTCTTTCTCTTGAGACTGACATGTCTGAATATAATTTCTGAAGTGAAAGTAAAGCTAACAGACTGTCTCTGTTCTTTCTATTTTATTTCATACTAGCTGTAGTACTCGCGCTTTGCTGGGAGATTTTTTTCACGATAAGGTTTCGATTTACAGTCATGCAAAACAATAACAACAATAATAATAATGATTAAAATAATACTGAGTGGTTTTCGAAGAAAGTCGGGTCAGTACAACCTGTCTTTAATTTTAAAAAAAAAACATTGATTTTTCGTTACTAGTAAAATCTTTTGGTGAACAGTTGAATTTTAAATGAAGACTTTTTAATTCCTAAAATTTTTTTCAGCAAAACTATTTCGAAATTATGAAATAGATCTGTTTAAATCTACCGTGCTAAATTCTATATGACTTACGTGTAACTTCTATCGCGTGAGGGGGTGGGTGAAAGAATGTAGGTAGGATGGTAAATAAAAAAACAGATAAATGCCCCCCCCAAAATATAGGAATTAATTTTAGAATCGAACATTCTAGAATGTCACATGATCTCTATTTCTTATGATATAAAAAACCAAAAGGTAGAAGACAGGAATTGAACGAGTTGGGTAGATAAACGAATCTTTGCTGTGTGGTTTTCAAAGAAAGTCGGGTCAGTACAACCCGATTTTAATTTTAAAAAAAACTTTGATTTTTCGTTACTCGTAATATCTTTTGGTGATCAGAAGTATTTTAAATGAAGAATTTTTAATCCCCAAAATTATTTTCAGCTAAACTATTTCGAAATCACGAAATAGATTTCCTTAAATTTAAGTTCTATATGGCTCATCTGTGACTTCTTTCAATCGGTGAAAATATACTGTGACGGCAAATTGACTAAAATCCCTAAACGGGACTTTATTTTCGCACGTGTGAAGACGGGGCAGGTTGGCACTTGATCCCCTACAGAAATAAGTCCTGTTCAGAGTTCTTTTCTCAGGCAGATAAGAACTGGCATATTACGTGAGGGAATATTTTAGGGCCAGACTGGCCACCGCTGGCAAAGGGGTCCAAAATTTCACACTATCACACACCCACCAGGCCGCTAATCTTCTTTCCCTTAGATAATTGAAGAATACGGGCCTATAGGTCTTAGTTGTAATAATATTAATGTTGCTATAGTAGTAGTCGGTAACTCCGGTTTTCCGTGTGATACTTTAGGAATTAATAGGACAGTTCTAAGCAAGATAATATAAGGCGAATAGAAGCTGAAAGGAAAGCATGAAATAATAACATAGACCACATGGTAAAATGAAAATACATAGGTTCTTTACTACGGTTATATACATATATATGTTCAAAGTGTCAAACATATAGTATAGGATAGTCCATGAATATAAATGTCTTTTCTTGGCTTTTATCCTTTTTCAAATTGAGAGAGAGAGTGGTAACAAAAATTGGGTGTAACGGAAATATGTCCTAAAGTTACTTATCTTATTTTTTTGACGGGGTTCCACTGGAGAATTTCTCTTCTTTCACGGGCTAATAGACTTGGTACTGTTTTTAATGCTGGCTTGTAGGATTTTGGAGTCCCTCGTGTCTCAGTCTTTTTGTCTTTAGCCCGGAGTAAAATGGCTATCGTCCGTCTGCCACGAGACTTGCCCAAAAACTACCTTGTTTTGTATTTACTTCCGTTGAGGGGAAGGGAACCCCACTTCCGTTTGGGGTCCCCCCCCGCCAATCATTTGGCTTCATTTTCTCTTTCCCCTTCCGATGTCCGGCGACCCAAGGTCACTTAAGTGCAAACATCTGTGTGACCCACATTCATTTCTAACGGTCACTTTTTGACTGCTAGATAATTTTAGTTCAACGGGGGGAGAGTATCATTCCCACCTCCTCGTCTCCGTGAGCCATCACGTGACAATACATACCTGATATAGCCTGAAAGCATTAAGAACAATTACCATTCTCAATACAACCGGAAAGACATCCGTAGCCTAATCTTTATTAAAATATGACCAGCCTTAGCGGAAATAGAGTCTCAAAATAGGACAGTAAATAAAAACCATAAAGGTGGTACAGGAACACCTGAAGTTAGTTCGAGAAATTAGGCATAAAATAGCAGGATAATGGGCTTTAACTAAGTTAAAACTTTGTTTTTGTGACCGCTGTTCATGAACAGTCCCCGTGACTATTCTCGGTCACATCTGTGTCAGGTGCGCAAATAATAAACAACCTCTGAGTCTGGTATAGCCACAATATACCACCTATGATAAAAATGTTGAATCAAAATATGACAACAACATGGGACCCAGGCTATAGGCTTGGGTGTCATGATCGGCAGGTGCTCTCTTGACAGGCAACATGGGAAATCTGATAATCATCCTGCGGATGTTGGCTGTTCTGTTTTCAGGTACACGAATGACGATTTAAGGTATCACACCAACCACAGACGCGAACAGAAAACATGGACTAGAGAAGACAGCCTTCTTGCACTACACTGCTACTTTAAGATCAACCCTACACAAAGAGAATATAGGAAATGAATGATAGAGATCTGGCAAGAATGTGCTAGTTTTCAGACAACAAGCCAAAGACTTACCGACCAGGTCAGGACAATCATAAAGAAAGGTTGGTTTTCTGACCTTGAAATACCAGAAATACACCAGAAAATAAATAATGAATAAGATAGTAATACAATATCAGACATACCAAGTATTATCAAACAAAAACAGCCCAACCGAAATGAGCCGCCAACTTTGGAAAATAGAAATACCAAAACAACGGGGAAAAGACTACTTTACCATCACTAAGAAATATAGAATGGAGAATAGTTAAGACGTAAAAGAAAAAAATAAATCAAGTCCTAGCTTATACACCAACGAATAATATAACCGAATTAAATTAACTAATCTATGTAGGGGCGAAATTACATTGTGAGAAAATTTGGATCCCCTTAAAAAGCACAAAGAAAAAATCCTAACCAGGATGGGAAATTCGACTGGAAACGCAGATGAAAAAAATCTACGAAAACAGGCTAAAGTGATAAAACAAAGGAAAGACGCTGGAACATATAGAGACAAAAAGGAAAATGCAAAACAAGAAAAAATAACAATACAACTTGAGGAAATAAATCAGAAATTATTGGAGAAAGAAGAAAGGTTAAAGAGATATCGAAAACGGGTAATGACAAAAATAATAATAATAAAGAACGAAACAGTTTGAATTTTCTTTTCGACTTTTATATAATAATAATATTAATAAACACCTGGGCAGTCCCCCTCGTAAGATATTCAAGGCCATTCTTAATATGGACAAAGAAAAAACTCAGATAAATGGATCAGAAAACAAGAAAGTTTGTGATGCACCCCTTTTGGCCGCCCCCGCTATATCAACTTCTTAAAACCAATACTATTCCTAGACAGTGATTCATCTAGTGGGTCCGCCGGGGGATTTCACATTTCTTTACAGCCACAAAAAATACAACCGAGAGAGTAGGGGAAAAAAGAACAAACGAACAATATGGATTTATGTCGGCTCCAAGCGCAAGAAAGGTAGTTTTGTGACACTGCATTCCCTGTGCATCTGTAGAATAACGCTGGCGTGTATTTTTCGCGAAACTTCGATAAAAAGGCACTAACAATGCTGGCATCTTCTCGTGTTGGTTAGGCCGGCCCCTGTGTAGCTCATCAGGTTTTAGCAGTCGCCTTTCTGACTTCTGTTGACTGACATTCTCTGGACAGTCCACTCAAAGCCGACCGCTCTCCTCTGCCCTCCGTTGTCGACTGCCTCTCTGCGTCTCCCTTCGCCAACTGACCCTCTGGCTTCTCTCGGACCTTCCTTTCCTCCCCTTCTTCTGGTCTCGTCGGAGATCTCGAGCTCAGGCCTTTGTTTGGGTTTCGCGCCAAAACAGACCAATAGATAGTCTGCCTGACCCACACACCCCATAGTGTCACAACTTGATGACGATGCACAAGGCTTTACACCCGAGAGATGACATAGACAGACTATACTTGGCAATAAAAGAAGAGGAAGAGAACTTGCCAGCATTGAAGATTGTATCGATGTATCAGTAGGAGGATTCGAGGAATACATTTAAAAGAGCAAAGAAATACTAATTACAGAGGCCGGTATTAGCACTGACAACATGAAGATGAACAGAACAACTAATAGAAAATAGAAATGAGAAGAAAAACAATTGTAGGGATATTTCAAGTGACGAACGTGAAATCTCACACGAGAAGATCTGGGCATGGTTACGAAAGGAGAACGGAATCTCTTTAATTGTAGCACAAAACAACGCCATAGAGACCAATTATAGATAAATCAAAAACCAGTAATACGCAAAAGGATAGCAAGTATAGGTTCTGTGGTGTTAGAGATGAAATCATTAATCATATAATAAACAAATATAGCAAACTAGTGCAAAAGGAGTATAAGACTAAACACGATTTGTTGGTGAAGGTGATCCACGAGGAACTGTGCAAAAAATTGAAATTTGACCATACTACCAAATAGTACACCCACAAACCAAAATCCGCCTACATAAAATTCTTTGAGATTTTGAAATACAAATAGATCACCTGATCCCTGCCAGAAGGCCGGCTTTAGAGATAATTAACAAAAACAAAAAAACAAAAAAAACTTGCCGTCCCATCGGATCATAGAATAAAAATCAAAGAAAGCGAAGAGAGGGGCGAGAAAAATTGGGAACATGAAAGTAACAGTGATACCAATTGTAATTGGCGCTTAGAACAGTCCCCAAAGGCTTGGAAAGGGGTCTGGAAAAGTTGGAAAACGAGGACGAATCGAGACCATTTAAACTACAGCATTGTTATGAATACTGAAAAGAGTCCTGAAGACCTGAAGCGACTTGATATCAGTCAGTTTCCAGTGAAAGGCCATCAGCTAACTCTGGTGTAAAAACTCTCGCAAGGCTATGATGATAATAATATGGAGGGAACTCGTTGAAACTAAGTGATGCAATATGAAAATGAAGGCAGTTATCGTACATATTTGTGTGTGTACGTGTGGGTGTTTTTGTCTTCATTATAGTCCTCAAAAACAGTTTGCTTTTCATTTTTCATTTCGTGTTTGTTTCCTCACCCGTCTATGTAGGCAGCGTATTCTTCAAAAACAATGAAAACAACCTGAACAAAATACATTGTAAATTGCACCCTTTCATTGAAACTTAATACAATTAAAACAACCCATTGGCTTTCTGATAAAGGTTATATACAAATTCATAATTGAAAATAAAATATGATGAGTTTCCCTCAATTCTAAATGCAACGGATTTTATTAATTTCAGGTGACCATTACTCAGGGAATATTTTCATTTACCAAAAAATTCTTTGAAATTATTTTTGCCGTTTCGAAACAACGTGCAAATAAGAATAAACAGTTTTAATTATGAAGTTGATTAAAAACAAAACTAGATCGAGTCTGATCCAAATTTAATGAATTCTCAGCTGTTCCAAGTAATTAATTCAACTCCAAAGACTTTTGACAAAATCCAAATCAATTCTCATTAATGCTCTTATATATATATATATATATATATATATATATATATATATATATATATATGCTAGATATAGTAATATAAATACTTTACAAGAAATAATCTGAGCACAAAATTTCCGTAGAGCATCTAGACTTGTATGGGAAAAACCGGAAATGTTGGTCATTTCTCCAACAAGGCGTTTATCATAGAGAGCGATAGTTTGTGTTAAGATCTCGTTAGTTCGAACTTTATTTGGTCCTTCACTAATACAATAGTATGACAATGTCAAGCGTCTTTACAATCATGTTAGCAGAAACTGGTTTACCGCCACCCTCTCTCTCTCTAGTTTAATCGTTTAAATTTTTTATGCTGATATCTTTATTTTCTTTGAATTAACAAAAGTCACAACGCTTTAGTTTCGAAGAAAAAGAAAAAAATGTACAGAAAGATGAAAAAAGGAATCTTGATACAAAACAAGTTTCCCTATCATCCAGCTTTATATATCTTTGTCTATTTTAATAAAAAAAATTATATGTTGTTTTTTTTTACTTTATTTTTCTCTTTACGAGTTTTTCACACAAGTTTTAACTGTTCATTATTCACTGAAGTCTGAGTGAAAGCAAATCTTCTCAAGTCTCCTAGACTCTTCAGGGTATTCTTGCTGATTTTGACTGTGATGTGATTTTGGTGGTCTCAATTCGTCTTCTGATTTCCAGTTCTCCCAGTTAGTACAATAATGAAGAAAGGTTTTTGGAAGTAGATACGCAGTCTGGGTGTAATTGAATCTTATGCTCTGAATCACAGATAAGGGATTTACGAAATGATACTGCGTAGCTGAGGTTTCCTGGACATCGTCAATCCTCTTTGGTATCTTATGTTTTATATGGTCATTTCGGAGACGTTTTGAGACCTTATAACCTACGTTGAATATGACTATATTCGCTCATACACATGTATATATCAGTGATCCATGATTATTTCAATTCAAATATATAAATATGCAGATTTAACCTCTTCTTTCCAACGGTCTAATTAAAATATTGAATCATTTTTACTGCATAATATATCATAAATTAATTTATATCATGATATATGGTGAGGACGGAATAAAATATGCATGCATGATTATCATGAGAGAAACAAGTAAATCTTATAGAAAGAAACTTGGCAAAAAATCATTGTAAATGTCTCTTTCTGCCTACCAACTGGAAGAACCATCTGGCATTCGTGCCTAGTTGGTAATTGAAAGTTGATCACTTAGCCTCAGGGCCCTTCCTACCATCCAGGCTACCTGCTGAGCAAGGTTGGGTTTATTGCTCGGCGCCCTAACAGGGAATGCCCACTGGAGCAAGCATTTTGTGGTATAGCTGTGCATATGTCGATTCGGTCGTGGCTCCCCACTATTAAACAACCTTGTGACATATACTGACTTAATGGAAAGTCAGTTTAATCTCCTTTAAATCCCCTTAATCTAGGGGACCAAAATAAACTGACGTCATAAATCTTATGACTAACTCTGGACGATCCCGAATTGTTTGATTTTTTCACGCTACAAGTCTCAGATACACGTAAATTTTGTATTTAATGATACTGAAACGTGAAATTTAGACACCTCTGTTTAACAATAAGGCAACACGTGTTGATAAAACATGGTAATTTTATAATAACAATTATGCGCTTCCTTTAAAATTGTGTCAGGTGTTTTAATTTTAGATACAAAATAAAATTAACGAAGCAATTTAAAATGATCTGCTAAAGTCTTGACACAATTTTTTTATGTGTTCACTTCCTCTAATTTTGGAACCTGGCGACAACTTTAAACATTCTCTCGCATAATAGGATATTTTATTTTTACTTGATCGCAGCGTCTATTCCTAAATGTTAAAGGTTGTGTAAAATTTAATTTTATCCCTAACATATTTTACTCGAATCAAACAAACTGATTCGTTGTGACAGCGAAGAAAATCCAGGCATAAAATCAAACCTCCTTTCATGTCTGCTAAAAAAGTGTTTACCAGGGCAACTGATTTTATATAACAATGGTTATTATAGTTAGGACGAACAATGCGCCATTATTGAAATAACATTTTCAGACTGTCGCAAAATGTCAATTGAAATTTGAAAAGTCTTTATGACCGGATGGATTTCTGACGCATGGGATATAAATGAACGCAATGCACTCAATCATGTGATGTATGTTGTGCAGAGTTATAAAGGCTTATTTTTTTTTATAAAGTTGGCATCTTACGACAGACAGCATATAATAATATTTGGGAAAATAGACGTCTACTTATATATAAATTACAACGTAACTTTACACACACACACACACACACACACACACACACACACACACACACACACACACACACACACACACACATATATATATATATATATATATATATATATATATATATATATCGGTCTCGCAACCTGGTTTCTTTACAGAATTATGAGAAACTCCGTTGTAATAGTAATACGAGGCTTTACTTGATTATACGAAAGAAAGAAAGAAAGAAAGAAAGAAAGAGGAGAAGAGCAGAGAAGAGGAAAAACAAAAAAGAAACAATAAATAAAAAAAAATAAAGAAAGAATGGAAGAGAAAAAAGAAAAGAAACAATAAATAAACGAATGACTAAATAAATAAATGAATAAATAAATCAAGAAAAAGAGTGAGTAAATACGAAGTGACGCAGATAAGGGAGAAAACTGCAAGATAGATAGGAAGCTACCGAGAAGGGAAAAGAAAGTAAAAGAGAAAGAGAAAGAAAAATGCCGATCCAAACGTAAATATAAACCATAATTTATGGCGGGAAATATGTTAACTATCCACTAAAATATATGGAAGGATACAACATAGACGCGATAAAAAATCTTAAACATCCAATAGTGAATAGAATATTAAACAAAACATTAGAAAATAACTACACCCATCCATCAGCCTCGTTATCGTTTAAGAAGAGAATGAATAATATATAGCAGACAGCGTCAATATTTTGAGTCAGAGGAATGAGGGTTAAATAACTAAATGCTTTTTTTTAAAATCGTTTTCCGCGTTGAAACTTTCTTCTATCTCAAATCAATATGAAGGACATTTTGTTTGTTCTGATTCCAGTATTTTTTAGTCGTATTTTAATATAAAACAAAACAAAACAAAACACAAAGCGCAGCAAAACGTTTTTCTAGCAATTGCATAAACACACACACACACACACACACACACACACACACACACACACACACACACACACACACACACACATATATACATATATATATATATACGTGGTGCATTCAATAAGTTTCCAGACTTTTTATGTACTGGCATTTAAAATTGTTGTAGACTCATGAAAATTCACTATCTTATTGCTATACATCTTATGAGATGAGTGACCAGTTTTTATGATTTCAGGTTCAAATGAACAGCTACAACAGGAATTTGAATACACCTTACTAAAGCCTGATTGTCACAGCTGGTGAATTTCAAAAATGCAATCTGGACGTCAAGACACTTTAGAAGAACGATATGCAATAAAATTCTGTTTTAAACTTGGAAAAAATGACACAGAAACGTATGAAATGCTTCAGGCTGCTTTTTGACCATCTTGCATGAAATGAAGCATCTGGTTTTGAGTGGCATAAGAGATTCAAGGAAGGCAGGGAGTCTGTGAGGGATAATGAGAGTTGTGGGAAGAGTAAGGAAATCAGAACACCAGAGTTGATTGGCCAAAGGGTTAGGGTTAGGGTTACTATGTTGAGGTTTTAAGGGAGTTCAGGAAGAGATTCCGTCGGAAGAGGCGAGCACTCTTCAAATCGGGTCAGTGGCATTTCCACCAGGACAATGCACCAGTCCACAACTCCATCCTTGTCACAGACTATTTGAGCAAGATGGGCATCAACACAGTGCCTCAGCCTCCCTATATTCCAGACCTGGCTCCCTGTGACTTTTGGCTATCAGAGGCTGTCGTTATGAGACTCCCAAGGAGTAATAATAGTAAATTAATAAAACGCTTGAGAATAGCAAGTGCATGCTATGTTTTGATAGAGACGAATCAGCGAATGTAGCAACTACGAACGAAAAGACTACATGAACAGCCATAACTGGCTGTGAAAGGTGATCCACTGGGTATTATGCAAGTGATCAACCTTTGACCATACTGATAAATGGTATATGCACAAACCAGAATCTTTCAAAGAAAATGAAACGCATGAGATCCTCTGGGACTTTGAGATACAAACGCATCACCTTATCTAGGCCAAAAGACCAGACTTAGTTTAATTGACGTGAAGAAAAGAATTTGTTATCTCGTAGATTTCGAAAACACCTGCAGGGTAACTTTCAATGAAAAAAGGCGCTGAAGGAGGAACCACAATGTTCTGCCATCACGTCCTTATCTGACATTCAGCTGCGACCGCTGTGACTGTGCCTTCCAATCCAGCATCGGCCTTATAAGTCACGAACGTGTCTGCAGTCGGCGTGTTGTATATAGCGAAGAATGTATAAAAATATAATCTTTCTTTATTCTTTTCTTTTTATTACCCGAAATGTACGAAATGGTAGAGTGAGGAAGAGAGTCGAAGGCGGGTGATATGTACACACAGGGTGAGATACTAATCTTCAGTGAACTGTTTCTGCTTTCGAGAGACTGGACAGGGCCATCTCAAGGTACCGAATCATCTAAACTTCAACTCGTTTCTCTACTTTCGCGTCAGGGCCATCTCAAGACAATGCATCATTTTAGATTCTCCTCGTTTCTCTATTTTCACGAGTCTCATCAGCTCAGGCTCTTCTCTACCTTTTAACCTTGGGTTGTCTGGCACAAGGCCACTGCCCAGAGTAGCACAACGTCTAAGCTCTTCTGCCGTGCTTCTTCGTTCTCTCAGGCCGTCTCTCCTTGCGTTGAAATCCTCTCCGGCGTATATAATTTCCTGGACGCCCACATGAACACACCTCCTGTCCAGTATGCCACCCACGCAACTTACACGACACTTCCGCAGAGGAAACAACAGCGTTATGTTTACTTTACAAATGTCTAAATTTTTTAACAAGTTTGCTTGCAACATAAAAAAAAAAGAATGAATACAAGTCACAAAAGAGATTTTTTTAATTCCTTGAACACATTGTATCACGGCTCGTTTAATAAGCAACATTTCTTTCGTGTCTTTTTGTAGAAAAAACAATAACAACAATAACAACAATAAAAAAATATTAAAAAAAACATTCAGACACTGTAAAAAGAAAGTCCTTTCCCAAATTTGCACTGATAGTTGGAAATTTATTTATCTTTTTATCTTAATTCGTATGGGGCTATTTAAAGACACTATTTGAATTAAAATTGGTGCATAGACATCTTTGTATTTGATCTATAAACTGTAGGAATCTCATTATTTAACACACACTGGAAATGAAACATTTCAAATTGTTTCAGAATGAAAAAGTCTGTGACATCGAGTGGAAATAAATAAATTAACTCTAAACAAAATGTAGTGAATTATTCCACAGAAAAAATTCTGTAAGCAAGTACACCCTGATTTACATGGAAGCAACATCCACACCAAAAACAGAAAGCAGTACTTCAACTTATCAAGCCACTTCGAAATAGTTTTGCAACGATGTCAGTAGTTTGTCAAGTCATGTTTGAGAAAACGAATTTCTAAGGGCATAAACAAACTAATTCTGTTGTTTGAATATCATCTGATCGAAATTTTAGAATACGATAAATCGAAAAATAAAAGCACTGGTAAATACATGATTATGCGAAAAATAAATGAAGGTGTAGGGAAAGCAAAAAGAATTGTCTCCTCAGGAGAATGAGTGTATTCGTTGAGTGACGTTGTAGACTGTCACATGACAATCCAAAAAATCCTCGGCCTCTTTTCCCTTGGTTTTTTTTAACAGTAGAGACATTGCTCTTGCCTTACCATGGTTATGACCATTTTACTGTCCCTCAATCTCAAGTAAGCTTTTTCCGTTTTTGGACCCTTTTCAGATATTGCTGGTTCATAGAACCATATGAGCATACGTTATCTGTTGGGACACATTTGTATAGTCTTTTCAATACTGCTTGTATGTATATTTTAAATGCTTCTGTATGTGTGAATGAGCTTATATTGTCTTTCCTTCAGTTTATTCTGTGTTAGTATATCATGGATATACTAATGCTAATATTGGTCCTTGGTGCGCGGAGATTCGACTAAATACTTCCCTACCTCCAAGCTACCCTATAAAGATATACAAGACATTCCAAAATTCAGAATTAGGTTCATTACCTACTAATTGCTGGTTCTTATCAAGTCTGGCGCACAGGCCTCAGGTTGCATACAACATCAGTTGTTAATAAGTGGTCACCCATCTCAGAACTGAGCAGGTTCATCACGGCTTAACTTCGGGAATCGGTGCTGCTGTTAGCGCAACTTGTCTGTAAGCTACAAATTGTTGTTTCTTCCTTTTCCTTTTATTCCCAAATATAACAAACACTGAAATTCTCCAAGAATCTCGCCCTGTCGTCCTGGGTATGGCACTAAACAATCTGATGGTGAGGTTTCAGTAATGTTTTGGGGAATGCGGAGTGTCATTTCATTGCCATCGCTCCCTGGTCCACTCTGGCCCGGAGTGGTGGTACCTGGTAGGTTCCTATTTATGGGTTAAATAGAACTAAATTGCGTACTTGAGCAAAACTGAATTGTTTGAAATATAACAGTTTTTGACATTGAAATTGTACTTAGGCTAAGCTGAATTGTTTGAATTAGAACTGTTTGACTAAACTTAATAGCTTGAAATAGAAATGTTTTTGACCATTAAACTGTGTACTCATGCTAAACTGAATTGTTTGAAATAGAACTGATTATTTGTATAAAAACGGAATGGGCATCAAATAACCTTGATATGTCATAAAACCTAGACAACCAACCAACCAACCAACCAATCTTCAAGAATCATTAAGTCATTATTGATTTTTATTCCCCAAAATAGTTTTATCCCAGCGAAGTTAAAAATTTTATGTGTTTATCAAATGTAGATCTCAACATAGGAATTCCTTCAACCCTAAATGCACAGTTTTTTCAAATTTAGGTCTCAATTTTAATGACAAAAGTCTTATTAATATTATCTGTAAATGACTTCATTATCATAATAATCTAGCAGGAGTGAACATAGTTAAATAACGAGAGTAAAGTTTAATAAATACAGGTGTTATCTGTTTTCCGGAGCAAGACCGGATGGTTTGCTTGGTTTGTTTTGGTTTTATGGCATATCAACCATTGTCGGTTATTTAATGCCAAATACTGTTTTTACGTATATATTAGATATATGATTTGTAAACTTATTTTGTAGATACAGTTAAATGATCAAACAGTTCTATTTCTAACGATTGAATTTAGCATGAGTCAAAGTTAAATTATTCCAAGTATCGCTATGTATAACAAACAATTCAATTAAACATCAGTCATTGTTTATACAGACTTAAATGATCAAACAGTTCTATTTCTAAAAATTGAATTTAACATGAGTCAAAGTTAAATGGTTCCAAGTATCGCTATGTATAACAGACAATTCAATTAAACATCAGTCATTGCTTATACAGACATAAATGATCAACCAGTTCTATTTCAAACAATTAAATTTAGCATGTCATTTTGTAACATACATATATCAAACGCAAAATTACAAGGGTTATGTTACGGCGCTTCTTTCAGTCAATTGTTTTATGCTTATAGTAAAGTAAGTAAAGTTGGCGACCGTAGTCGAGGGCTACCAGAAGGCTCCCTTTTCAATAGCTACTACACCGAGGTGTAGGGGAGGGCGCTACTCCTTTCCCTGGATTGCTACACTTTACCCTTGATACACACCTTATATTGCTGAGTGTTAAACAAGCATGTATCAAGTACCATTTTTAAAGTCTTTGGTATGACGCGACCGGGGATTGAACGCTGGTCTCCCGGGCCATTGAGGAAACTTTAACAAGTTCAAAAAATAATGTTTTTTAGTACTATTTACCGTTGAAAAAGATTTTCTGTCGAAATACTTTATTTTTGAACTCGGGCCCAAATTGAAATACGCACTAAAACACCGAAAAGGTTTGGTGTTTGAATTTTTGTACGCTGAAAATATCTGAGAATTCTGTAGAACTTTTATTTTATTGAAATGACAGTTACAAGCGTTATATTTAACGGATAATCTTCATCTTCTATTGTACACCAAATTTAGACTCATCTGAATACCAACCAGTACAACTTCATCTTGGATACTTACATTTTCTGCTAAATATCAACAAGAAAAATCAAGTTTATGGGCTGGTTACTTTTAGATATAAGCCAGCCCAAATATGGCAAAATCTCGATATGTTAGCATTTTTTTCAGATTTTGGGCCTTTTGGATATAATCCCCAATGTGTAGCCTTTTGAGATTGGTCTTTTAATCTAGCTAATAATACAATTCCATCCCTTAATGATAATTGAGCTCCACAAACACAAGGTTTTAAGTTAAGTGTCCCCGTTTTCATAACTTTAAATTTCGGTTCTTGAAAAAGCGCCCAACTTTATCTACGTTTTTCTCAACGAAAGATAAAGATAAAAATAAGTTTCAGGGATTTTTTGGAAAGCTCAAATGATGCTCTTTCGCCACCAGTGGAAACTTTTTCGATAAAATATCGCTTCAGGGGTTAAAATTGACTATAAAATGTGTTACTTTTGTAAAAATCGCGTAAAATTTTTTCACGTTTGATCACACCGGCATGATGTTATAATAAGGTCGAAATTTATTTTCATGCAGCCTAAACTCCAAATTAATCGATTATTTGAAAGATCTATGATTGCAAAAAAATATAATTTTAAAACTTTTTTTAAAAATACGTTTCCCTAATTTGGTCAGAATTGTTTATACGATTAAAATTCATTTACTTGTAAAGAATTAGAGTTTACTGAGAATTGAGATAGTGTACTCGGCTCTTGTTCGAATCTCTCTCTCTCTCTCTCTCTCTCTCTCTCTCTCTCAGTGCACACACACACACTCCACACACATATATATATATATATATAATGACTGTTACTTCTTTGCAGAAAACTACTACGTTTCGCTAAGAGTACCCTTGGGAGCGCATGATTCCTCAGGCTAAGTATATCCTTGCAAGCTCTATTGTCTGTGTGACAAATAAGTTTGCTGTCTTTTTCATTAAAATAGTCCCTGTGCACACTCATACGACTTCTCAAACCTGTTGCAGACTCACATACTTTGTCACAGAATTGACACGAGTTCCCTGTAGGTTGCAGTTGAAAGACTTCGAGAGTTTACTGTCATGAAATCTCATATGACTCGCAAGTCCAGCTTTGGATAGATTCTACTTCAGGTGTCACAAACATATTCAGGCTGAGGTCAATTTCTGCTTCTAAAGTTCTCGTTTCAGACTGGAGTTTTTGATTCTCCGTGCTTCAAATGCTTAACAGCTTTCGTAGGTCACTTTCTTTCATGTTGATTGATTTATTGTCATCTGCTCCAATAGTTTCCAATATCTATACTGAGTGCCTTGATGTTGTTTTTGATGACATCCAGAAAAATTTTCTTAGGTTTATGTCTTAGATGTCTACCGTGTTGCAACACTCCATAGAACAACAGCTTGGGTAGGTTAATGTCCTTCATTTTGGTAAGGTGTGCAGCTCACCACATCTGATGGTGTATAAGGAGCATTTAATACTGGATGTATCATCTCACTGGAGAACAATGTTTTATGGTTTTAGAGCCTGACATTTGATGTTGATAAGATTGATAGAATCTTTCAAAGGTGTTGGTGTAACAGCGATACGTAGTTCAGGTCTTAGAAGAATATAAAAGGACAAATAAAATGTACACTTCATGAACTCTAAGCTTGGTTTTGATGGTTATAACCCTGTCAGACCACACTGGGATTTTGTGCTTTTCAAAGGCCTCACTAACTTTTTTCAACAGATTTATTTCAGAATCAAGGGATCTATCTCTGGAGAGAGTGCTGTCAAGGTATACAAAAGTCTTGTACCATTGAAAAAGATGTTTAGTTTAATAAATAGTCTCGTCTGGAGACGGAATAAACATGACTTTTGTCTTCAGATTGAGGGTAAGCCCAAAAGTAGTACATTATCTGGAGAAGAGATTCATTACAGCTTCTTTGATGTTGAGCAACGAGATCTGCATTATTAGCATAGAGCAGCTCCCAAATGAGAGTCTGGAAAGTCTTTCACTTTGATTTGAAGTATGTGAGATCAAATACTTTAACTGTGGTTCTGTTGCTGCCCGTGTCACAGTCTTGAAACACAAGTTACAGCAAAATATATGGAAAAAAAGTTATTGGCAAGAATGTCCCCTTATTCAATCCCGTTATTGATGAAGATAGGTTCTGAAAGTAACTGTTGAAGTAGACACAAGTTTTCATGTCCCCAAATGTAGACAAAATAAGGTAGACAGCCAAGTTTGCAGAGGATAATACTCAGTGCAGTCCTGTTGACAGTATTAAAGGCTTTTATTAAATCAACAAAGATCTGGTAAAGAGCTACTCGATGTTCGATGCATTTCTCCTTGAGATGACGAGTGGAGAAAATCATGCCCGTTATTCCACGATTCGATCTAAAGTCACATTGACATTCCATGATGACAGAGGAACATAACTATTTTGTTTGCCGACTGTGTAAAAATTTTTTTCAAAAAACCTTGCCTATTGGAAGAGGGCGACAAGGTTTTTAAAGTAATTTCAACGATCGGATTTGGATCCCTTCCTTTGATACAGTGAAATTAAGATAGCATCAATCCAGTCCTGTGGGATTGGAACACCAAAGCAAACATCTGATATTTGATAATGGATATCTGCTGTGATCTTGAAAACTCATGAAGATAGATCTCAATCGTGACGGCAAATTGACTAAAATCCCAAAACAGGACTTTAATTTTCGCACGTGTGAAGACGGGGCAGGTTGGCACTTGATCCCCTATAGAATAAGTCCTCGTTCAGAGTTTTTCTCTCAGGCATATAAGACCTGGCATATTACGTGAGGGATCAATTTAGGGCCAGACCGACCGCCGCTGGCAAGGGGTTCCAAATTTCACACTATCCACACACCCACCAGGCCGCTTAACTTCATCCCCTAGACAACAGAAGATATGAGCCTATAGGTTTTAGTCGTAATAATATTATATTTTAGTAGTCGGCAACTCCGGTTTCCCGTGTGATATTTTAGAGGAATTAATAGGACAATTCTAAGCAAGATAACATAAGGCGAATAGAAGCTGAAAAGGAAGCATGAGGTAACAAATTCGTAGAAGATACGGCAAAGAACAACTTCGACCAGGTGGTAACATTAAAAATACATGAATCCTTTACTATACAAAGAGATACACTTTCAAAGTGTCAAATATATAATAAATGGACAGTCCACGAATATAAATGTCTTTTCTTGACTTTTGGTTTTTCTTCAAATTGAGAGAGAGAGAGAGAGAGAGAGAGAGAGAGAGAGTGGTATATAAAGTTTGGGTATAAAGGAAAAATGGCCCCAAAGTTACTTATCTTATTTTTCGACGGGGTTCCACTGGAGAATCTTTCTTCTTTCACGGGCTAATAGACTTTATTCTATTTTTTTACACTGGCTTGAAGAACCTGGGGTCCCTCGTGTCTTAGATATTCTTTTGTCTTCAACCCGGAGTAAATGGCTATGGGTCTGTCTGCCACGAGCCCGGCTCAAAAACTAACATTTCTTCTCCTTTTTTTCGCCGACGCGGAGAAGGGTGCCACTTCCGTTTTAGGGCCCCAGCCAATCATTTGGCTTCTACCTTCCTCCTCCCCACCTGGTCAGGCGATTTTGTTAGGGCTACTAGATGTCATCCAAGTCAGGTTACTGTTAATTCAAACAGCAGTCATCCCACTTCCATCGTCTCAGTGGGATATCACGTGACACAATGGTAATACCGTCAAAACCTGATACCTTCTCAGTGCTGATTTCTTTTTGAACCTCAACAACTGTGAACCATCATCTCATGGATAATATTTTTTTAGGCAAATTATTGATGAAAACTTCATCAATAATTGATGAATTCTGAAGGAGATCTGAGAAATAGTCAGTCCAGCGTTTCATGATACCCGCATGATTCTTAAAGAGAGAGAACCAATCCTTTGACTTTAGTGGTATCACAGATGCGAACTGAAGGCTAAAGACTTTTCTGATAAAATGGTATATACATATATAAATGTGTGTGTGTGTGTGTGTATGTGTGTGTGTGTGTGTGTGTGTTTACTGTATGCATATTACTATTTTTTTCTTTAATTAGTTTAACTGCATTATTTTCGAGAGCTATCTTTAGCTCACGAAAACACTGTAGTCACCTGTTTCGTCTACAAAAGGTTTTCATGTAACAACAATGTATCAAGTGGTAGTTTGATTTATCAAAAATATAATTCGCGCGCATGCATGTTTAAAATTGTGTCTATAAAGAATTCGTTTACTTAATGCTAATCTTTTGTAAAAGATTTCCAATGTGTTTTATGGCATATGAAGTTTTTTAGGTTACTTAATGCCAAATCACACACACACACACACACACACACACACACACACACACACACACACACACACACACACACACACACACACACACTTATCATTTGTAAGCAAATAGTCTGTTGGCAACATTATAAAAAAGATAGAATTAATTATTTGCACATAGTTAAATGGTTTCAAGCATTGCTATCTGATAATTAATTTCCCAGAGCTCCAGGACTCCCCATCAGATGGTTTTGTGTCATATCCAGAACACTCATTAGTAGGAGGTCATACCCTTCTGCAGAGATACAATCGGCATATTCTACACCCCCCCCCACCGACTGACCTGATTTGTTTTTCTAAAAGGACTAGAAAAACTTTAAAGTTCTGATTGAGGATTTCGAGTTTTTAATCCAATTTTGTCAGAGAAATATTTTTTAAAATGTTGTTTTAGCTCTTAAAATGTTTATATGCTTTGACCCTAAAAAGTAACACACATACAATGAAAATAAACTCACATGTAATGATAGAATAGTTGTAATTTACAAATCTTTTTGCTTATCTGTGGCACAAGGCCAAATGAATGGAGCACCCAATGAAAATCGAACTCACTCGTGAAGGTTGGCAAGTCCAACTTGCTAATCATTACACCGCCTGAGGCGCTCATGTAGTAATTTACGAAGTTTTTTGCTTAGATATGGCACAAGGCCGAATAAATGGGGCACCCAATGAGACTTGAACTCACTCTTGTTGGTTTGCTAGTCAAGCTTACTAATCATTACACCACCTGAGGCGCCCATGTAACAATGGAATGCATTCAATACTTCAAAGTACTATCAGTAATATATCGCTTATGTGCTTGATTAGTTAATAACGATATAATACATTTCACAAAACAAAATATATATTTACTGGTGGTAAACTTTATAAAAGGATATGTATAAGTTAGATTGCTAAATGAAAAAAATTGAAACCCTCTACTATCTAGTGGGAATGATGTAGTTTCTTTAGCCTTGAGGGTAAAGCAAGCCAGTAATTCCACCCATCGAACTTGCGGATGTTTGAGACAACTTCCGGTTCCAGTATCAGACTGACTGACTTTACCCGCTTGGCTATATAAGTCTGCAATGAACAATGGTTTTTGTGCATGTGATAGATAAGTAAACATACAGGAATTTACTTGGACACTGGGAAAACCTGAATTTATAATGCAGATGGAATCAGCATTGTGGAATTATGCCCGATAAGTTTTACTTTGGGATTGTAGGAAAAATTATTATTGAACTACAACTCAGTTTTTGCATCAAGGAAAATTTAACATTTTGAGAAGATGGAAGGGGTTGATTTACTTAAAATGAAATAAAATATAAATGAATCAATAAATCTGCGTTGCCATTACGAATTTCAAAGGAATAAAAGATTGTTTTGCAAGATTTACTGGATACAGCGAATTAATGAAATGTATGAAATCTTTCACTGAACAATAAATCAACAAATCGAGCAATTTGGCCATTGCCTCCCCGAACAAAAATAGTCGTATCAGTCCCTTAGATATTGATGTAATTAACTTAAGATGAAAAAAGAAAATCTTCATTTTTTTTTTGTCTGTGTTACTTCGAAAGTAAAAAAAGTCATTGAGTTCATTTATGATAATAATGGTGACGACAAACAAAGTTTGTGAGGGGGGGTTCTTCTGGATTTCTTATATAACTTAACAAATCATTTCCATTGTATCAGCGAGACTTACCATAATTATATGTGAATGACACCCACAGGTGTATAACATGTACATCTAAATTTGGACCATAAAATATCTTGTATACAATACGCATTTATTTTTAGAATTTCTTGCTGAAAAATTTAATATTTGTTCAACTTTTTATCCGGTTCTTGTAGTGTGAAAATAAAAAATTAAAAAGTTTACTTGTTTTGAAACAAAATATTTACGCAATATTCAAAGGAAAACACACAGACACGTTCACACAAAAATGCAACAAACTTGTGGCTAAAAATTAGCACACACAAGGAGAAACAAAATTATAAACAGACACACATTCCTGTGGATATTTCTTTGTAACAGCATAAAACAGAAGTGTTAGTTTTGCATAAGTTAGTTTGGATCATTGATATAACTTACATTCGGGTCATACTGTCCTGAATATCGTGATGCACGTAGCCACATAGAAAGTTAATATTTAGTTCTTGTGAATAATACGTGACTAAATTTTAAGCTAAAAGACCGGGTGGGGGTGCGTGTTATACACGAATAATTACGATACTTTACGGCATAATTCCTTTCTTTCAAAACGACAGAGTAATTTTTAGCCGGAGGTTTGGTTTTTGTTGTTAGCGAGGAGAAGTTTTGTTTTTAGCGAGGAAGACGGTGTAACGTGCGTGTGTGTGTTTATGTTGTGTCGTTTCCTCGCTAAGTGTTGTTAGTCCCCTCGCTAAGATTTAAGAGTAAATAAAGGATGGATGAAGAGGTAAGATGCCGATAGTCAAAATGTGTTTTTATGAATAGTTTTTATTTGCAGCATGGAATATTAGATTTGCTTTTTGTGCTGCAAGTCTTGTAGGAAAGATTGTGAGTAAGGAGACGAAATGGAGTTATGAGAAAGTGGAGAAGCAGCGCGTAACTTGGGACGTGCGAGGGATTGTGTTCGCTGTAGTTTTGCGAAAGCCATGTTTGCCGTTGGAGGAAATAAACTTTGGAGTCACCGTGAGTTTTGTGTGTCTGGTGGAGAGGCGTGTGTTGTCTCCATTAAAGTGGCCCAGAGGTGAATTGAGAGCTAGGTGTCGAGAGCGGAATAAAGGCATCGCATCGACATAGCCAATTTTGGGGGTGACATAAAGTTGTTCCTGTGGTGGCGTATTGAATGTATCTAATTCATATTCAACTGAGATTCCTTGGTCTAAGAGATATTAGACGCAAGGAATCCATAAATTAGTTAGGTTCCCTCATGTGTCCATGCTGCTGCTGCTATTGAAGCACGGCCAGAAGGGACGTCTGCACTGGCCGGCGTTGTTCAACCAAAGAGAGTGTGTTTAGCAGTTTACCCAATTTCTGTTGCCCGGGAAAGAGATCCGGAGTGAATAGGATAGGTCATCCTGATTGGGTGAAATTATGCGTCGAATTAAATTGCGCGCCAAACCAAAATACCTTCTGCTACAACTTTTTCCCATCAAATTCTATTCAATTTATTTTTTTATTGAATGCTAGGGCACACTTGAATAAAGTAGATGTTGAATCAATTGTTGATTTTATTTTGACAATTTCCAATTAAGTAAAGTTTCAAAAGACAGAACATTTCGTGTAAAATACTAATCAATTTCGTTTGATAATTTCCATGACCGTTAATTTTCTTTAAGGCTTTTAATTAAAGTAAAGAAAATTTAAGGATTTATTCCAGTCCTGTATTGAGTGTTTCTTAAAATTAGATAAAACACTTTTAAAACGCAAAAAAACTAATAGCTTTAAATAACACTTTACTTTTTAGATTTAAAAAAAGAAAGGAAAAAGAAAGAAAACTTCATTCTTGCTTGCTGTCTTTGAATAATGTATTCTGGAGAACAATAGCGGAATTTAGACAAAGAAGGACATTGTATTGAAACCGTATTAGAACTAGCAATTGGGTGCCTTGTGTAGTGTAATGATTAGTGAGGTAGTCTGGCAGACCATAGCAAGAAAGTTCTATTCTCACCAAGAGTCTCCTATTTCTGTTCTTGAGCCAAACTAGGAAAATAACAACTTAGTAATATATATTACTTAAACGATTTAAAATATAATTTTCATCTCATAGGAATGTATTATACCTTATACCTATTAACGTTATACTCTGTTATTTTTAACTCTTTACTTCCAGTTTTATTAACTCAGTTCCTGTGACGTCACTATCTTGAGTTTTATCGTATGTTGATACCATAACAGTTATTATTATACCTAATGTTTTCATACTATAAAAGTTTAGCTTAGTTTGGAACAAAGCCCGAAATATCAAATACCCTGAGAGAATCGAACTCACTGACAATAATATGATAGCAAAGCTCTTTAACCATTTCACTACCCGAAGGTACCCGTATGGTTTTTTATTGCTGGTTCTATAGATTATTCTCCTTAAATCTTCTATACTTTTCTTAGTATTCTTATATATTTCACCAGCGCTATATCCTGAATTGTTTTAATATTTCTTCATTTATCTAATTCTTCCATTCTGTTTACCAAAAACTTGGTGATCGTTTCCACGGATCTATTGATAATGGCCACTACGATCAACTTTTATTATCAATAATTTTCATAACCCTTGAATAAGATCCCCATATCTATCTATCTATCTATCTATCTATCTATCAGAAGGAGAATGAATAGATAACAAAATCATCCCCTACGGCAGCGAAAATTCTATTTTCTTGTACATTGAGTGATCCGTCTGAATCTAAGTTATTGCGTATTCCAGTTGTCCTATTTTTAAGTGGCCACTCATCAAAGTACTGAGCAGACTGATTTTATTTAACTTCGATGATTTGACGGAAACGATTATTTGAAGTGGGACTTGACCATAAATCCCAACAGGGAATTTTCTTTTTATATATGAATTGTTTATTCTATATAATTAATTCATTTTCCCCATTTTTTCATTTGCATTTAAAAAGTTGGTTCTACGGGATGTCAACACATATTGGGATATCTAATGCCGAAGATATTTGTTTTTTTCTTTTTTTGGCAATCAGTTATATGGTTTTGATGTCATTACAATCTCCATACAGATAATTTCAACACAGTTACACGGTTTCAAGTATTTCTAATAATTTTATAATTTATACACAATTATATGGTTTCAAGTAACTATTCCTATTTAATGACAATATTCATTTGTTTGTTATATGGTTTTAACTATTTCTATCTAATAATTTTTATACAGTTACATGATTACAAGTATTCTTATCTAATTCTAATAATTTTCAAATAGATCTATTTGTCCGAGGCTGAGACCCTAACAGGTCCGACCACACAGGGTCAGTGTGGAACTGCGAGTAATGACAATAAAGGTATGAGTCTCTACACTCCGAAAGGCACTGATTTTTTCCCTGTTGTTGTGAATTTGTATCTCTCATTGTAAAACTAATGCATTTGTTTCTTTGTTTAATGGCATGTCAACTTTCGTCGGTTATTTCATGCCAAAAGCATCCTTACAGAATAATAGCAGTGATACTATTTAACCCATAGCTGAGGCAAGGGTCATATCTTTACCCTGGGTATTCGTCCGAATGTGAGCGTAATACTGCGACTGAAGTTTGAACTCGCTTACATTGAGGCCACAATCCAGCACTTTCGCTAAGACGCTACGAGTGTGTGTGTGTGTGTGGGGGGGGCTCCTCCTCCCTTTAAGCGTTTTACTTATCTACGTAACTTGGATGATGCATTATATAAATCACATGAAGAAGAAACTAATGAAAGGCAGATGACCAAAATAAATCTAATTATAATTAATAGACATCATGCTGAAAGAGAATTTACATAGAAGTTTACAGTATACATGGATATATGCAATACTAGAAACTTATAAGCCTAAAACATGTTAGTTATAAAATATTATTCACGAGACGAATTTTTAACAAGGGTGGGAAACTCTATTCTGTTTCGCATTTGTTTCTTTTTTTATATGATTTCTATAATTTCTCATCCAACTTATGATAAAAACTATTACCAACGAAATTCATAATCCAGCAATTTAAACGAAATGCGATCAAAGGATATGGCGTTACGCAAATCTTTTGTCTTTAAAACAGGGAAAACCGGTTTTTAATCCAGTATGAATTGTTTATTTGAAAAATGTTTTGGTTCGTGTTCGGTCTATTTCCATCTTCCTAAAGTTCGTCTTTGGCGAAAAATCTATTCATTCAATTTCTCTAACTCAGCTGTTATTTATTTTAGTATTGGTTTAAAATTTTTATTCAACATTTTATAGAGGATTGAGTTCTTAGAAGCAACTTTAACTGCTTTGCCTTTCTGTGTAAATTTAATATCTGTCGTCACAGTTTCATTTCCTATTTGAGTTTGGTATTTTTATGAGCTATTTCCTTTAACGATTTCGAAATTTTTTGTAACAATTTTTCCTCTTGCTTCAACTGCTTTATGCTATATCCGTTTTAACATACTGTTATAATTTACTGACTTTCTCAGTTTCAAATATTACCACATTGTCGTCTGCTTGAAGAGAGATTCCTCCTCCTCCTCCTCCTCCTCCTCCTCATCATCATCATCATCATGCACAATTCATTCCATTTTCAAATATTTTCTTTTCTTAGGATTTATTCTTTTCACAGTTTTGTGTTGTGAGATTCTTTTTGCCATAGAGAAGACATTCAAAGTTCCATTTTCTACTTCTCTTTTTTTTATACTTTAAACCCCCAAAACCATTTCTCTCTCCTGTTTTTCTCACTTGTACAATTTTGTTGGATACGTGCGTTCTCAGTTAAGATCCACAATCGATTTAAATCTTTTTGATTTTCCCCTTAACTTATAAAATTCGCACCAGTTCTTAATAGTTAGCAATATACGTATAAATTTTCTTATCTAACCACATAACATTTTAACGTTTTTAAACTTCTTGATTGTCTCATTTTTTATTAAGAGCTTTTCTTTTACCATCACCATTATTATTGAATTTTTAATTTTCTCGTTTATTTGATATAGATATAAAAACCAGCTGCAAAACACGTTTCTATCATTTCAAGTTATAAAACTATGGTGTATAAAAATCTATACATCCTCTCTTTAAAATACTTTAAAGAATACAGATTACAGAATCTGAGAACGTTTTCACCCACACACAAAAAGAAATGTCTTGCTGATCTTGACGAAACGTCAATTTAAATGAATTTAAAGTTCGATTATTTATTTACTTTAATCTTTTAGAACTCATTATGGGTTGGATTTCTTTGTTTAATGGTATATCAACCTTCATAGAAGAACAGCAGTGATACTAATTAACCCATAGCTAGGGAGATAAGAGGGTTTATCCTTTTCTCAAGGGTATTAGTACGAAAGTGAACGTAATAGCGCGACTGGCGTTCTGTACTGGGTGGTTTTGGCCGGAGAAGTTGGTTTGTTAGTAGCGAGGGAAAGTTTGTTGTTAGCGAGGAAGATGGTTGTAGCGTATGTGTGTTTACGTTGTGTTGTTTCCTCGCTTAGTGTTGTTAGTCCCCTCACTAGGTTGTGAGGAATAAAAGGAGGAGGAAGAAGTAAGATGGCCATAGTCAAAAGGTATTTTTGGAATAAGGTTTTTATTTGCAGCATGGAATATTGGGTTTGCTTTTGGTGCTGCAAGACTCGTGGAGTTTAAGCTTGTTAGTATTGAGACAAAATTGAGTTATGAGATGTTGAGAAGGTTGAGATGGCAGCGTGTGTCGTCGGACGTGTGAGGGATTGTGTTTTAGAGTCACCATGGTTTTTGTCCGTCTGATGAAGAGGCGTGCGTTGGTCTCAATTAAAGTTTACAATACCGCAACTACATGAGTTATTTCCCTGTTTCTTGTAATGTACAAGATGAAATAAAAAGTATTTAATGCTTGTCATACAAAAGAAAGGTATCATTTTGATTGACATATTTTTCTTCCTATGTTTATTTACCATGTACTCTAACAATTTTTATTCAACAATTTTTCTTCAACAATTTTAAAAAGTACCTGAATAAAAAAGATTTATCATGTTTACAAATATTTGATGTCAAAGAAAGATAAATTTGGGATCTTCAGAAGAATTGTGTACCAGAAGTGTGACAGACTGATAATTCTTTTGGTGGGGTACGCTGGAATGACAATTATTCAGATAATCGTTAGTTTATGTTCTAAAATTCGCAAAATGTATTGAATGTCAGTCAATTGTGGTACTGTGGAAATTAATAAAGATGAAAATAAAAAATAAAATAAATTAAAAAAGACAACGGTTCCCAGAAGCTCCTGACAGGAAGCAGGAGCAGTGCATGTCTAAAGAAAGCGTCTTCCTTGCGATAAAGAGTAATTCTTCAGCGGTACCCTTCAGACTGAAAGGACTCTTTTTCTCTTGGCCGCTAGCAGCGAACACGTGCAGATCGGGTCTTGAGGCCTGACACATAGCCATGTCTGCTACTAGCAAGCTAACACTACCGAAACATATATTATCAAAAACACCCACTGGACATAACCACCGACTTTGAACTCACCACCGCCAGAAATGATAAATATATTTTAACACCATCTCTGGAAGACGCGACAATTTATATTGGTTTCAGTCGTTAAACCCAGAAATAAAGTTGTGAGTTGAAAGGTATCTTCGTCTCCTTCCTTCCTTTCTTCCTTCCTTAAACCTTTTATAGCATTCACTCACAAAGATGCCAGCAAGTTAAATTGGGTAAAAAGAAGAACGATTGAAGTCAGATATGCTAAACTAAAAACTAACTACAACCACAACAGAAAGTTACGAAACAAACGAAACTAAACAAATAACCGACAAAATCTTCCTTTCTCCATCGTACCAAATATAAATTGTAGCAGAATGATAATTGTTGCTTTAAACAAGTGAATAGCGAAAAGAATCAATGAAGAAGAGTAATTCAGATAGAAAAGTTTAATCTTTATCGAGACGTAAGTAAAAGTAAAGTTGGCGACCATAGTCGAGGGTGATCAGAAGGCTCCCTTTTCAATAGCTACTACACTGAGGTGTAGGGGAGGGCGCTATTCCTTTCCCTGGATTGCTCCGCTTTACCCTTGATACGTATCTTATATTGCTGAGTGTTAAGCAAGAAGGTATCAAGTACCATTTTAAAAGTCTTTGGTATTACGCGACCTTGGATTGAACCCAGGTCTCCCAGACCATTGGCGAACACTCTACCCACTAGACCAATAGGGTGCTAAATTCGAATTAACTTAGGTTGGAACAAAATCAGCGAGCCATAAGATTGATTGATTTTAACGCTATGTCAACACGTCTAGGATTATTTTTTGCTTTGAGGTTAGGAAATCGTGTTGAGTGTACATTCATATTTACATTTTTGTGCTGTTGTTTCTAAAGAGATTTTTCTGCATACAGTCCTGTCAAACGCGAATGATTTTTAAACCGATTTATTTGACTCATAGACGGGATCCTAAACAGGTTCTACCTATTCAGGTCACTGTAGACCTGGGAGTAATGGCAATGGAGAATATTCCACACTCCCTCGATCTTCAGAACCAGAGCTTCAACATCAGATGCAGTTGTCATACCCAATACACCCCTTTTTTAAGGAGTGGGTCTTACGAATTTTCTGGGGATATAGTCAGTGTATTTATTCTAAGCCCCGCGGACAAATCATAAGAGATAAGAGTTGAAAATGCAGCTGACGATCATAACATTTTAGGTGGCTGTTAACAGAAACGTGGTATGCGTTGTTTTGATGAAAACATAGAAGAGATCCAAATCGATAACCAGGAGTTGAAAAAATAACATCACACATCGCTTTTAGTTTTCGAGGAAGCCGACCTTTGGTAGGAGTCTATCTTTTTGAAGAGGATAAGACAGAATATAGCACTGAAGGATGAACAATGAATATCAATAATTGTTGAGTAATTGAGAAAGAGAACACCCACAGGAACCGATATTATTAAAAGCTCCACCGTTCCTTTCATCTTGAGGGACGCAAAAACAGGTCACGTGTCTAACCCACTCTCACTGAAAAATGGGGCTTCTTTTCTGAAAGCTCCATGAAAGAACTCTGATTTGCAAAGTTAAATCAGTTCTACGTTAAATTCGTTTACGATGCCACATTAGATTATTCTTCAAGATGTCGGATTGTTAAATACTACCGTCTCAAAAGTGATTTTCATGTTAACGTTGAATTCTCAGTTTTGGAGCTTCCGCATGTGGGAGGATTTTGCAAATCATATCCCAAAATTTCTTTACTCTGCCACTCACTGAACCCGAGCCCAAGTAGGAATTGAATGAAAGTGGGTTTACAACTGTACTAAGACGTTCGTTTTCTGGCAATAAATTGTTCGCACACATTCAAGCAAGTCGGTTGAAAGAAGCAAAACTATTGAAGATTATTAGTTAGCGTAGTATTACTAAGACGACTAAATATGGCCAACAAGACAAAAGGCGATTAATTACTTTGATAGGGATTACAGAATCCAGTACTTTAAACAGTACAATAAAAATACCACTCATCGATGAGAATTACTTTTCCAGGTTGAACCACCTTTGATGTCATATGAAGAAAAATAGCCGCGTTCATTCTCTCAATAATTTCCATGTGAACCAAGTGAAGGACACTTAAAAAAATGGAAAACCAAAATAAAAAAGAAAACAAAAAACAAATCGAAATTGTTGGCTCGCAGATGATATTTTACTTTATGAGAAAAGTAATGTCTACATTTATCACAGGTCAACTAAGTTTGACTGGATTTGCATTTAAGGGTCGGTACATGCCACTTTAATTAGTCTCATGCGAAAATTTTGCAGGGGTTCAAAATTTGATATAGTAAAGGAATTGAAAATTTTTTATGACTATTCAGAATTAATAAATATACACCAAAACTTGTCACAAAGGACACGAGAATGTTTTCTAAGATATCTTTCTTTATGCTAAATTGCCTATGTGAGGTAATTTTTGTTGTATGTTTATATAATTAGAATGCCTTCAATGAAAGGCGATTATGGATAAAGAATGATAAAATATTAACAATCAACAGTTAGAAATTGTTGCTGAAAAATTTATTGCAACTGTCCATTGCTTTAAGAGTTTAAATTCAAGGTGTGGTTGTTATTTTCCCATCCCACAAGGCCAACTTGATGTGGACACCCTACCAGGAAGAAATGTATTCGTGTGGGTAGTAGCTCAAGTTATGATTAATATTAATATTTATTTATTAATGTCGCGCTCTAAGTTCAATCTCATTATGAATCATGACCCTTTTATCACGGTCAAAAAATAGAACAGTTAATGGGCCACACAACATCAATGACTGACTATTTACTGTGCGATGGTGGACAGGTCATGTGACCTCTTTTAGCCAATTGAAAGACACAACGACCAAGCTCCCCAAAAAACAAATATACCGAAAATTTCTTCCGCCTTTTTCTGGCGTACTTGAGCTAGCAACAACATCAGCCCACACACATTGTGAACGCTCAACTAAACCGCACGTAACATCTTTTTTTTTTTTCCCCAGTCTGATGGGACCACAAACGTTCATAGAAGACCCTCAGTTTAGCCACTCACGAACCTTTTCTTGTACATAACCATTCTTCTCGACCTCGCTAGTGACTTACACATAGAAGCTCTATTTTTAACTCCTTAACTGTCCTATCCACCCCAACACGCGCGGCACATAGGGAACCCATTTAGCTGTCCTACTCATTTTAACAAGTACTGGGTAGAAACCCTTTAATTAACGGTTCCTTCCGCACCGACACGCATAACCCGCATTGAGCCCTCACTTAACCGTAATTCACGTTTCGTGTGGGAGATCCACGTTACTTAGATGCAACATATCGATTCCATTACAGTTCTTCTTCTGCTGAAACGCGTAATCACATTGAACTCGTATAATGGATCTGTTCGTGATTAATTCACAACAGCAAAATAACATCCGTTATCCTCAACAGAAAAATAAGAATTACCTCAAGTCCATGTTCTGAAAGCTAACCTTCTTTTTTCACTACCATAGCAAAATAAGAAACACAAAGAAGTATATGTTTCGAGCGCCAACCACCCCTTTCTACAAACAACGGTCTTCTCACGCACCTTTAGCAACTACATAACTATGTCTTGCACATACAAGCAACAAGCAAAATGTTAGCTGCAACTGGAGGTCTATTCATCAAATTCCAAACGAAAAACTTGAGTTTCACCGAATGCACGTCAATATTATTGTTGAATTGTCTTGTTTGTTCTGCTTATAAATACACACCTTTCCTTGTTAACAAATTTGTTTGTTATTCTTTCTTTCTTTCGCTCAGCCAAAATGGTTACATTTTGTCTTCGTCAAGTCAGCCTTTCTTCCTCACTTCTTTATTTCTCTCCTTCACATACTCGGGGATTATAACAACTGGTATCAGAATCAGGATATAGTACTGCGTAAGATTTTATGCAAAATCACAAGGTGAAGTGCTCTAGTTGCTTTGATAGAAGCATTTGTTTCTTCTTTATAGTGATAACTTGATCTAATTTGTCATGCATCTATCTATACCAGACATTCTCAAACTGAAGTAATCGTTCCTTGAGAATTACAACAATATGCAAAATTTATCAAAACACTGGAATATTGAAGTACTTAATAGTAATTAAACATAAGTCGTAGTTCTGGCAAACCTCATATAGAGTCGCCAAAACTGCGTATGTTATTTTCTTAAATAACTCCCTCCATCTTGTCAATTTGTCTTGAACTATCTGGCATTAAAACTGCCTGATAGTTCAAGACAAATTCAGCTTGATGAATTTGAGGAAATTCATAAATAATTCCACCAACAAAGATCTTTTTGAAACTTCTTTAAAAATTCCTGGAGATCTTTTCACTGTTCCTGTTCATTTAATGTTCCCAAGAGTTTTTTTTTTAAATGTGAATAACGAAAAACAAATTTTGTTTAAGATCGTCAATTTGACTGTGCTTCTCTGAAATTGCAGAGAGAACTGAGTTACTTATTGAAAAGAACCAAACATATCAAAAATATAAAATTACATTAAATTACGAATAAATAAGGCATATATATTGTCTTTTCTGTGTAAAGGATAACATATGAAATGTTCTTTACAGGGAATAGGCCAACATTGCCGGACGGAATGAAAATTGGGAAAAAAGTTGTCAACATCTGACCTATACACATTAGTTGAGGCGCAATAAGCAAAAATTATAAATCTAATTTGTAAAACTTGAGAAATGTGTACGTAATTTTTCTCAGCTTAATCTTGAATTTTTCCTATTGGTGTATTACATTTCATGAAATTGAAACTAAAATCACCTGTAGAATTGAAAGCTAAAATTTATAGTAAAATCAATTCTTAGATGCAAAGAAAACAACCAAGTTTAAATGAGCCTGATTCTTTGTATGACATTATTTTTTTAAAAAAAAGAGCAATAAAGTAGATATTTTTAATTCAGTGCGATGAATTTACCTAAAGAAAAAATTTGGTATATTAATTAATTAATAAAGAAAAGCGTGGACCATATTTTTCTTTATTAATTGGTATATGATGAATAAAGAAATTTATTAACTCAATTGTTTTATCTTTCTCACGTTTGCTTGAGGGTTTTATAGGTTTTATAAGCCATTCATTTACACTTTGATTAAGTTGTTTGGTTGCTTTAAGATAGGGAAGATATTTAATCGAGTCCACACTTACCAAGGATCAATATTAACATTATTATATCCGATATATTCTAACACTAAATAAGGGGTGTAAAGACAAGATAAGCTCATTTACATAAATAAAAGTATTTAATATATACACGATATCCATATAATTAGTATTGAAAGAATACACAAGGGTGTCCCTTATGCACATATTGTTTTATGAATAAGCAGTATGTAGAAGGGGTACAAAAATGGAAAAAGTTTACTTAAAATGTGTCTTTACTGTTCCATTACAAGGGTAGTAGATAATGTCTCTTTTGCTAAAAAAACAGAGGTGATAGAGGTCTGAGAATGGCTCTCTGAAACTTTCATGTAACACTCCACAAGGCACCTAACATGTCTACTATCTTTGGGAGATAATTATTTATTGTATCTTTACGCAGTAATGAATATTTTCAATCAAGTTTATCAAATATCTTTTTTATCCGTCTGTCTGTCTGTCGTCACATAACATAACAATGGTGAGATTTATGGTCACCAAATGTTCTATGTTTACATATGGAAACGTATTAGCTTGTGAAAATTCAAAAGATTTTCAAGTTTATTGTGCTGAGTTTACTTTACAATGCATGTATGATGTTAAACTAGGTCTTTACTTTGTATCCGTTGGGTTAGCTAAAGTGAAACTTTCTATTTTATTTAACCATATAAAGTTGACATCTTTTTGAAAATTTCTTAACCAGAAACCAAAGTTGTCATCTTTTTCCATGACTTTTCGGAAAATCGAGAATTTAAAATATCGAGCTGTGTTTCGTAGTATAAGCAACGTCCAACATAGACAACGTTTATTATTCATCATCACCAATAAACGTAGTTCCGTGCGATGTTTGTGTCCATTGCTGCAATAAAATGGAGGGTGGGTATAAATATACAGAGTCTTAACGGAACTTAAAATCTTACCCAACAGGCAGAGTGTCAGCTAGCTTTTATTTTTTAAAAGTATTTTATTTTACACCATTTGATTTTAAAACTAATTTGTGCCATTGTCTACTCTTATTTTTCAATTCCAATCTATTCCACAATGAAGGATTCATATGATTGTCTTTTATCATTGTCCTTAACGACGTCAATTTCCATTACAGTATAAAGAAACCAATCGTGTAATCACATGATTGGTTTGTCTCCTTACATTTTAGAGATTTACCAAAATGAAATCTTTAAGAAGTTGTTGGTTCCTATTCTTAATATTGATCATAATTTCTTTAATTAACAACTGTAGATAATTATGAGATGATTGCGTGATTTATTCAGACAAGTTTTTGATTATATTTTTTCTGTTGCTGCATTTCTTAACCTTTCTTTTTTTCGATAAATTTGGCCTTTTTTTAAACAAAAAATATTTCCAAGAAAATTACATACCAACTTTTTTCTAAAACATTTTTTCTTTTAAGAAGAATATTTTTGGTTATTTATTTAAAATGAGACCCAGGTAGCTGTTTACTTGGTTTAGTTTGGCATAAGAATGGAATACCCAGTGGGAATCGAACTCACTAACAATGGTCTATGAGTTTAGCTTGTTAACCACTTGAGGTGCCCCCTCAAAGACTGCAGTAGATTAAAGAGAAATTTAATAAAATGAGTTCGAACGAGACGGACAATATTTTAAAACACCATTCTTTATTCAACGGGTAATGGTAACGTCATGCAAGCGATGTCAGTTAGTGTTGTCAAAATCATAATTTTAACATCCTCTCTTTTTTTAAAAATTAAATCAGGAATTCTAACGATATTTGAACTATGATCGCTCGATTATTGTTTTATAATGTCTCCACTGCGTTTTTGTTTGTTGGTTGAGTTTTAGTGGCCAACTATCTAAAGAGATAACGTTGATTGGTATGGAGTCGCACTTAATCGATGTCGGAGTGTATCTCGCTCTAAGTTCATAAGTTTCAAGAAGATGTCGTCAATTACGCTATAGTTGTCTACCTCCCTCAGTCAGAACCGGAACTAGGACCATGGGTATTTTTTTTTTTTGCGATATTTTCTCTTCCAAATTTCATCGAATTTTATATGCACTTTGTCATTTGATTTAAGTTCAGTCAGTCATCCGTAGAATTACTGGTGCGTAGCTGTTTAAGGCGTCATTGATCTTGTGTGGTGATCACTGTATGACAGGTGAATACGTAGATTATGATTCATAAGTTGAATTGCAGGTGATGATATTCCATTTTTGAGTGGTGAAATGCACAAGTGCCAGATATGAATCGTCATTATTTTTCATCGTTTTCTTCCGAGTTCTTTTGGCAATCTAAATCGTTCATTCTACCACATCCCATTTGACTAGGGGTAAATTGGCCTTGACTTTTTCTTAGTGTCCAAAGTCTGTGAACTTAAAAATGCACATTTGCCAAATTGTGACATCGATTAAGTGCGACTCCATACCAATCAACAATATCTCTTTAGATAGTTGGCCACTTAAACTCAACCAACAAACAAAAACACAGTAGAGACATTGTAAAACAATAATTGATCGATTATATGAAATCATAGTTTAAACATCGTAAGAATTCCCGATTTAATGAATTCATCATGGCTGCTAACTCTAACAATTTGTAAATGTACTTTTTTAAGTGTTGATGATTGAGGTTATCCACTGTTTGACATTTGATGTAAATCAAAAGACGTTGTATTACAATCAACGAAAGGAAGGAATTATTTGTAATGTAAATGAAAAATATATACGTCTGCACTTCTTGTCCATGGCGTAACTGAGATATTATGAAAATGGTTTCGCAGGTTGTTGATTACGATGAAGAATAGCTACTGACTGTCTTTCATCTGAGATGTTATACTGGACCAATAAACACATTCATTAGCCATAGCTAAATATTCATGTTTAGATGACTGGTATGAATATGTTTTCGAATCTTTTTATGCAGAAGAGAAGGCACAATTATTCGCACATCGTTAAGCAAAAATGCAGAGTCAGAAATTTCTTAGCAAATGGTAACGTAATTGACCGAAAGAATATTCTTTGAGAGGCCAATCATTTTGGGTGTACTTGACAAGTAATTACAAAGTTGGGTTGTATGTAGTGACTTCACAGTAAACAATGTATTTTCTATAACTGATAGGATTAATTCTAAGTATTGAATGAACGTATGATTTTATGTTCGCTTAAAGTATTCAAGACATTTGGTGATAGACATAAAAGCACATCAGGAACAACAGTTCCACGGTCTGAGATAAAATTTAGCGTTGTGAGGCATAAAAAATAATTGTATTCTTGGCGAATATTTGATCGTTGGATTTTTGAAAATCTATTCCAGAGGTTTACAATCATTCTCCATTTCTAAATGAATACCGAGAGAAATTCGTGGAAGTATTGGCAAGCAAAAACTATAATTGGAAATTCTCTCTTTGAAGTTTGCAAATTTTCTTAGACAAGTGTTGTTGTTTTTGCACGCAATGAAAAGGCAACTGTTAATCATTTCTTTTATCGTCATGTTTCTGTTAAAGATTTGCATCGATTCCATAATTGAAGCATTTACACCATCTTGGTTGGATGGTTTGGGTTATGAAATATTAAGATAGGTGAACTAGTAATCAACCCTTTCTTTTTGGCCACAGCTTTGATTTGAATCTTATAAAAGGCCCATGAAATGTCATTTTGAAGAAGTAAATACAAAGATGCTGCAACATCTTTGGTAAAAGTTAATACAAGTAGTCATAAAAAAATCACTGCAAGTCGTCATTACATTCCCATTGTGGCATACTAACAATGGTGTGGAGGTATTTTGTTTGGTGGATATTTTGTTCCCACAATTTATGTTGGCTCATTATTGAAAAGCAAACGAAGTAAAACGATGTAAAACGACGCGAACAAAAGAACATTCAAAACAAAGCAGTACAAACAAAATTAAATTTATATATCAACAAATACATAAAGAGGTAACATTACAAAACTTTACGAATATTCTAATATAGTCTGTTAAATATTCCTCTGTGTGTGTGTGCGTGTGTGCATGTAACTAACACGAATATAATGGTGAAAGACTAAATATTAAAAGTGTCCTATAGACCATAAAATGTATGTTGACTAAGTATTTCATGCGATGTATCAATATACAGAAATACAGCAATGTATTCTAGGAGGAACGTGTCTTCTCTCATGTTGGTTGTTTGTCTCTTTCTGGGTTTGACGGAAATTCTGAGGCTGTTTTTGAGACTGGAACAAGTCTAACCGAAAAGGCAGAACAGGAAATATAAAGGTCGTAGAATGTATATGCACCCATGTTACGCGTATTGAGTTGTGTCTTACTAACTGACAAGGTCAAGCTGTTTCTGGAAGTTGAAATGAAGATATATATATATATATATATATAGAGAGAGAGAGAGCTGTGTCTGGAAGTCAAAATGTGAGAGAGTGAGTTCTTGGAAGACGAGAGTATATATAGGCAATCCTTGTCATGTGGTCGGCTCCAAATACGCGGGATAAAATCAAAGATGCAGACGAAGTTGTGAGCACAAATCACGTGACTTTCCTGACCAATAGGTTCTCGAGACTGATTAGTTTACCGACTCCCACCATCTTTGTTTTGGGAACAAGTGGTATCACGGCTATTTTAAAATATAGGAGTGTAATTCCTATAATAGCTTCGCTTTTATAATGATCTGGTCTCTCAGAAATAGTAAGATTAGACCCAAATATTTGAATTCAGATGAAATAAGATTTTCAAAATATTCGAGGATATTTAATCAACCAGTTATATAACCTTGGGAATATTTATTTCCTTCCATGCCTTCAATGAACTTTAGCTTGAAACACTTTACTGGCGTTATATATTCTGTAATTTTAGTAAAACAATGAGAAGCAAACTCATTATGTGTATCCATTTTTAAGAAATATTTCGTGCTTTGTCGAATATTTCTTCAATCAAAAAGAAGATAATAATTCCTTCCTTTAATCGCTTTGTTGGATCCGATCAAAGTTCGAGCTCATAAATCGGTTTCTCTAAGATGACTAAAAATGTTAACTCATGGTTCTCTAACTCATTTTTTCAAATGGTTTGCTTTCTTTGCTTAATGGCATATCAATCCTCGTGGGTTATTTAATACCAAAGCCATCCTTATGAAAAGAACACCAGCGATAGCATTTAACCCATAGTTGGAGGATAAGGGATTTCGCACATGTCCCTCGGGCATTAGTCTAATGTGAACTCCAGTGCGACTGGAGTTCGAACTCGCTTACTTTGAGGCCGCAGTCCAGCACTTTAGCCATTAAGCATTTTATTGAGTTCTGTTTTGTGTTTGTTCTTTAAAGCAATAAAAATCTTCCTAGGAGAATGGGTTAAACTTACGTTCCATTATTAAATCTTGAATGGAATACATAGTGTTAATTTCACCGAAGCAATCCTCATATTGCTGCAAATGTTTTAGCAGGTGGGAGTAACTTTTGAAAATTGGCTTAAGTTTAGCTATTCACAGATAGTTTCACAAACACAAGATGAGAACAAGTAACTATAATTAGTAAATTTTTTTTCTTTCAAGGTGACTTCACTGAAGTTGGTTTTAATTTTTAAAGTCAATTTCAGACCAATTTAATTCTAAAGTTACTGTAGTTCATTGATTAAAACTTTTGCTATGAATTGGTCAAGGGATTCTTTGATTGGAACTGAGATTTGATTTCAGTTTGTGAATCACTAGAATTAATTAATCCGAGAAAGATTTTCATACCGTCTGGCGCTGAATATCTGTTAGATTTGAAGTACTAATTTTCTAGACTAGAAAATTATGAGGTAGTGGCCTTTTCTATGAAAATTATTGCCTTGCTTATTACAGACTGGACGTCTACCTCATTAATGAGTACCGTCACCGAATACACAAGAATCAATGGACTTTTCTCTATCAGGATTAAAACTTTTAGTATAAAATTGAGATTGGTAATTACTGGAATGTGTGATAAGATGTTTAAATTTGCTGTTGAGAGTAACAATTTCTTCATAAGAAATTTCTACAGGGGCATCTATAACTTCGTTCTCGTATTTGATCATTTTAGTAACCTGATTTGCATGTATTTTGTTTACCTAAAGTTAAGTCAGGTTCTATCAATTGACATCCTTTTTGACGGAAATTGATAATATTGTACCAGCTTTGTTGAGGGTGTAGCAGATGGAATTTTAGTTTGGCGCCCAATTTAATTCGACGCATAATTTCACCCAATCAGGATGACCTATCCTATTCACACCGGATCTCCTTTCCGGGCAGCAGAAATTGGGTAAGCTGCTAAACACACTCTCTTTGGCTGAACAACGCCGTCCAGTGCAGACGTCTCACTGGCGGTTCTTCAATAGCAGCAGCAGCATGGACACATGAGGGAACCTATCTAATTTATGGATTCCTTGAGTCTAATTTCTCTTAGACCAAGGAATCCCTGTTGAATATGAATTAGATACATTCAATACGCCACACACAGGAACAACTTTATGTTACCCCCAAAATTGGCTATGTCGATGCGATGCCTAATCCCGCTCCCGACACTTAGCTCTCATTTCACCACTGGGCAACATTAATGGAGGCACGCACACCTCTCCCCCAAACCACCAGACACACAAAACTCACGGTGACTCCAAAGTTTATTTCCTCCATCGGCAAACAAGACTTTCGCTAAACTACGGCGAACACAATCCCTCGCACGTGCAACGATACGCGCTGCTTTCTCAACTCTATCATATCTCCATTTCGTTTCTTAATTTATTTCCTTTTCCACGAGGCTTGCAGCACAAAAGCAAACTAGATATTCCATGCTGCCAATAAAAACTATTCCTAAAAACATTTCGACTTCGGCATCTTGGAACCTCTCTCCATTATTTACCTTACACAGCGAGAAAACAACTCAACGTAAACACACACGAGCACATTACATCTTCCTCGCTAAAAACAAACAAATAACAGCTGCTAAAAGGGTAAATGATAAATTTTTGTAAAGTTTCGAAGTGGTTACAATAAACCAACGAACATCGAGGTTATTTTTCATTTTCATTTATTTATTGTAGAGGAAATATTGTTGTTAAGAGTATGAACCAAGAAATGCAGGTTTACTCTCGAGAATGCGTTCAGAGACAACTCGTTTGTAAGTCAACAAATCTCCACTGCGAGGACAGCCAAAAAAAAAAAAAAAAAAAAAAAAGAGTTGCAAAAAGAGGAAAGATGTGTATGAAGGAAAGTTCATTTGTTGGAACATCCATGTATGTGAAGTTACGAAGAAATGTTTGTAAGATACAATTCATGAGCAAAAAGAATTCTTTTCGTCATTGGTTGTGAGTGTCCGAAATTATATATAAAAGTTTCTGACATTATAAACGTATAGTTGTACTCTTAGCGGAAATTTTCAAGTCCCTGTAAGTGGACAACTGAACTGACTTCTTACTACTGTTAGCATGATGGATAAAAAGAAAGATAAGTCTTCACACCTTCATTTAAATACCCAGAAGTTGCCTCCAAACGGTTTTCAGAAGAGTTTCACGCTGGCAAGTGAGGTAATCTTACAATACCACTGATCAACGTTCTTCTAATTAAACTTTCACAGATGTCTTCAGTTTCCCATTATATGACGTTATTAAATTACGAAGTCGTCAAATCTCTGGCCATCAGTCTGTAAACTTGTGAAGAATTTATGGCTGAGAAAAGTGTAATTTTTTTTGTGAAATTGACAATAGGTGTAAAATGTTTCTACTATTTTATTCAATTCAGTCTTGTCATTAGGATTGACGACAGTAAAGATGCAAAAGATGTTAACGGCATTTGGTGTCAATTTTTCCGAAAAAAACAAACCCTTCAATCAAATCAATTATACATTCGGTAATGGTACAACAACTGTAACAAAAAAGACCACAACTCCAGACGAACTTCTGAAACAAATCATTACGATCCATCATTTGTGATCGACAAATATTCGCATACTGAGTTTAGTCTTGTAACAGTAGTGACCCCGACGTAATTCACTGTTTCTAGGGTAACGCGAATTTTACCAAATTTTGTGTAACAAGTTCATAATGAGATGTAGCGTGATATTGTAGCAGAAGAGTCTTCTGGGAATAGTGATAAAAAGGTTAATACTGAAATAAATTATGAATTAAACAAGTAAACAAACAACAGGAGGTTGAGATGTTGTCTTTTTATGTATTATTTTTTGGTACCGAGTAACAATTTATAAAATATGTTTTGTACGAGAATAGAGTATGTAAATGCTTTCAGAGTTCTTTTTGTTTGCTTACCTGCGTGTCAGTCCTGAACTTCTTTGAGGATAAAACTTGGTTATCAACGTGAAATTCGCGACTGATATTTTTGGTTAAGCCTTGAGAGTATACGTCTGTCTTCTTTGATTACTCGGCTGATACTGTTCAGCATGATTGATATTCAGAGCCACTAGCTTTTGACGGCAAAATAGGGAAAATCTATTTTTAGAAATTATGACGTGTTTTTTTTTTCTAATTTTAGATTTGATGAAACACGTTGGTTTGGGACTGTTACGGTCTCAAGAAAGCAAATTAAGTTAAGGGCTCTGTTCCAAAGTCATTCGAAGATATTACGACTTTTTAATTAACACAAAGCCCGTAGCGATGCACTTGATAACCTTTAAATCACTTTGTTACACAATACTCTTGGGATTAAGTATACCAATATTTATCGATCTTTTGGTCTACTGATGTATTAAAGGCTCTCTCTCTCTCTATATATATATATATATACTCTAAACCCCTGTCGAACCGTGATATTAAAAACAATATCAATCTGAATAAATAATCCAATATCTTTATTTATTCATTTATCTATCTATTTCTTGTTTACCTACTAAAAATATAAGTATAAATGAATAGATCATCTAGTTTCATATACAAACATAGGCGAGGAAAACGAAAGATAGAAAGAAGAGAATGAATCAGACTTACAATCAGGTCATGTTGAAAGTAGCAGTTGCCGCCAGTTCACCGAAGTTAAGCCGCGATGAGACTGTTCAGTATTTAACATCTACTGTAAGCAATCTGTGTTCCAGACTAAACAAAGACAAGGATATACAAGGTTGAGTCAAAAGTTTTGCAGCATTTTGGTAATGTAAGGCACAATTTGGCAGCTTTGGATGCTTTTGCCTCCCAAGTCATAAAAAATTAATGAACCACACTGGACTGGAAGATGTCGATCTCACCTGATATTCTCTGAGTGCAACTTTCCGGATTTGCCTCAATGGCTTGGAGCACGGCCGAAATCCATGGTTTTTGGCCTACTTAACTGATCATCGAGGTTCTTGAAACCTGAGCGAAATTTCTTGAACTCTCTGATTACTGTACTGAGATTAACTGCTGCTTCATCTTTCGTACAACAAATATTTTTTATTGTTTTTGTTGCATTATGGTTCAGTTCGAACACGTAAAGCAAAAGTTGTCGATTTTGACGATGTTGCATGTTCATTTGAGCAACTTTCAAATCACACACGAAGTGAAATAATGTACAATGTGTCAGCGAACCAACTATTACAATACTAACAACCACAGTGGCTACATACTACGAATGAAAGTACTTTGGTCACGTGATTAACCCTTTTAATAACAAGAAGAGAATTACTCAGGTGTCAAAAACTAAAGTTGGGGAATACTGAAGATGTAAATAATCAGCTCAAATTTACTAAATATCGCTAAAAAATGATAGATAGATAGATAGATATGATGTAGAAATTAATTCATTCTATTTTAACAACTAAAAAACCCATGAAAAAAAGTCCCTTCCCCCCCCCCTCTCCGAAAAAGAAAAACGGAAATCTTAGAAGCCCAAACACCCATATATATATATATATATATATATAGTGTTTAGCCAGAAAGAATCCCCATGAGTTTCTCGTTAGAAGCCAGAGAGTTTTTAATTTCCTTTTTTTCCCCCGTCTTCCTCTTCTCTATTTTGTTGTCTAGACATTTTGTCAGCTCTTAAATATGCACAAACTTAAAAAAATTAACGCTGTGTGTGAGCACAACACATCGGAGATATTTTTTTAAATAGTTATTGACGTCTGGACTTGATAATTCGTAAGCTTTGCTTTGTCTGCTCTTCCTAAGTGGTTACCCATCTAAGAACTCGACAGATTCATGTTTGCTTAACTTCAGTGATCTGTCAAGATCCGGTGTTTTCAGCGTGACTTGACTGACAATCTTGGTTTGTTCTTTAGCGTGAACACCTGTTAGTACAGCAAGCAGGTGTTCACACTTAAACAATTAACCAGTATATGTCAATAGCTTAAAATAAAATCCTTCAATGACCTTTCAAATTTCTTGTTACATACCGCCTTTAAAAAAATGAATAATGACAATTAAATTACAACATTAATAGGAGCGCTAGGAATAATTCAGAAGAATACTGATACTCACATTAGGAAAATTCCAAGAAATCCATCTTTATCTGAAATACAAAAGATGCTATTAACGAACACTTCTTACAAATTCTTTCAATTTAATAGGCGCAATAACTTCCTTTTTAAAACATTCATTTCAAATGAAAGAACGGTAAAAGTTTTCATCATCAAATTAAGGAGAGAAATAAATTATTATTATTTATTATTTTATTCTTTTTTATTTTTCTCTGTAGAACTAGCTGCTTATCCTTCACCGAAATCCAAGTGACAGGAAATTTCCTCTATTCTTTTGGATTCTACTCAGTATCATAGCCGATCTCAGTTGTACTAATGGTCTCAATCCTTACACGGGTCTCTAGTTACCACAATCTCTTTCCTAGTTTTTAAAACAAATTTTTCAATGATTCCAACTATTACTGGTATCACTGTCACCTTCATTTTCCATAGTTTGTTTTTTCTCGGATCTCTGGCAAGCTCTAGGTATCTATCTTGTTTTTTTTTTTTATTTCCTTCGAGTTCACCCAGATTCTGGTTTATGTACCATTTTGTATTTATGGTCAAAATTCAGCCGTTTGCTCATTTCCCATCAGATCATCTGCTTACCTACTCGTGCCTGCTCTGGTATTTTTTTCTGAGTACTTATCAAATAATAATGATAATAATAATAATAATAATTATCAACTATGTTAAAGCAAAAATAGACAAAACACAACAAAATAATAAAGATAGGTTATGTAGTGATAGAGACGAAGCGATCAATCATATTATAAGCGAATGCAGTAAATCAGCTCAAAAAGAGTATAAGACTAGATACAACTGGGTGGGGAAGGTAATTTACTGGGAATTGTGCAAAATTGTTTTTTAATTTGACCATATGAACCAGTGGTATATAAACAACTCAGAATCCGTGCAGGAGAATGAGACGCACAAACTTCTCTTGGATTTTGAGACACAAACAGATTACCTAATTTCGGCCAGACGACCAGAACTAGTGATAGTCAAAAAGAAAAAAAAAAGAAAAAAAGAAAAGAAAAAAGAGAACCTGCTGAATTGTAGACTTTGCCATTCCAGCAGATGACAGAGTGAAAATTAAAGAAAGCGAAAAGAGAGATTAGCATTTAGACCTTGCTAGAGAACTAAAAAAATTATGGAACAGGAAGATGATGGTGATACCAATTGTAAATCGTATGCTCGGTACAAGCCTCAAAGGATTGGTAAAGGGACTAGAAGATTTGAAAATAAGAGGACAAGTTGAGGACATCCAGATTACAGTATTATTAAGATCGGACAGAGTACTGAGAAGAGTCCTGGAGACTTGAGGAGACTTGCTGTCACTTAAACTCCAGTGAAAGACCATCAACTAACGTTGGTGGGAAAATCTTTCAAAGGAATATAATAATAAACAACTGTATGCATATTTGAACCGACAAACTGGCGAGATTGCACACGAGAAGAAGTAGACATGGCTACGAAAGGGAAATCTCAAGAGAGAAATTGCATCTATCCTAATAGCAGCACAAAACAATTCCATAAGGACCAACAACAAAATAGATAAGATGCATAGCAAGTTTAGGTTATGCGGAGAAAGATATAAAACGATTAATCACGTTGTAAGTGAATACAGGAAATAAGCACAAAAGACTAGGCATGACTGAAAGGGAAAGCTGATCCATTGAGAATTGTGCAAGAGATTGAATTTTGACCATACTACCAAATGGTATATGCACAAACCAGATTGTCCAGTCGACTAGGGCTGTAGAATACACCGACTGTTTCTCTGCAACGAGTGTCCTGTATATGACACTAAAAAACCTTATCATGAGGTTCCAGTAATGCTGGAGCTTTGGGTAATGCGAAGTACCCCTTCATTGCCATTGCTTCCAGGTCCACTCTGGGCCGGAGTGGTTGTACCCGTTAGGGTCCTATCTATGGGTCAAATAGAACTAAACTGTGTGCTTACGCTAAACTGAATTACCTGAAATAGGTCTGCTTTGACATTTAAACAGCGTACTTATGCAAAACTGAAGTGCTTGAAATAGAACAGTTTTTGATATTGAAATTGTACCTTCGTCAAACTGAATTGTTTGAAACAGAACAGTTTTGACATTTAACTGTGTGTAAACAAAAGAGTATATTTATACTAAACTGAATTGTTTAAAGTAGAACTGTTTGACTAAACTGAATGTTTTTGACAACTAAACCGTGTACTTATGCTAAACTGAATCGTTTGAAATAGAACTGTTTATTGTATAAGAATGGACTTGGCAATAAATAACCTACAAAGGTTAATATGCCATAAAACTCAAACAAACAAACAAACTAGAATCCATACTAGAAAATGAAACGCACAAAATTCTCTCGGATTTTGAGATAAAAACGTATCACTTAATCTCGACCAGAAGACCAAACCTAGATCTAATTAATAAAAAAAAAAAGAGAGAGAGAACTTGACGTTCCGGCGGACCACAAAGTGATAATCAAAAAGAGCGAAAAGATAAACAAATACTCGGATCTTGCCAGAAAACTAAAAAAAGCTGTGGAACGTTGATACCAATTGTTGTTGGTGCACTTGAAATGGTCTTTAAAGGCTTGGAAAGGAGACTGAAAGAACTGGAAATCAGAGGAAGAATCGAGACCATTGAGAAAGGGTCTCGGAGACCTGAGGAGACTTGTTGTCACTCTAATGAAAGACAACCAGACAACGTTGACGTGAAAAACACGCAAAGAGCAAAATAAAATTTAAAAAATGTCTTTTACACAGATGCACATTTGTGTTTTATTCATTTATTTATGTAAAAAAAATTGAGCAGAAGACCACATTTTCGGAGCAGTAGAATCGAACCCATTAATGTTTGTCAAACCAGTGTTAGGATGATAAAAAAAAAGATTGTATATTGTGAAAATATTAATGTCATTTGTTATTTTCTCGCTGACCTATTTTGGAACACGTGTGAATCAAAGTGTCAATCGTCTAAACGCCTCCACATGAATCATAAGAAGTAATACTTGATAGTAGATTGCTTCCTCGATTGAATAACAATGTTTGCATTTTTGTCACTAGGATTAACTGAGTTCGAAAGAATGTAACGTTTCGCAGATCTCGTCATCAAACAGTCAACTTCTAAAAATCCCAAACAGATGTTCATACATAATTTCAAGTAATTTTCGAAAGCATTTAACCACTTATCTACCCGTTTTCATCCATTTGTTAAAAATCTGTTGCAAAGATTTACTGTGTCTGTCTTCAATAAAACTACAATTGTGTTATTCATGATTTTAACTTTGTTTTTAATGTTTTGGCCTTGAAAACATGCTGGGTAATATGGGTTTTAGCCTGCACATCTAGTTGCGGTGGTGCACCTGTTAACTCGGTAAGTAACGGGTTAAATAATCTGACATACAACCGAAAAATAAAACAACAAAATATTGAATAATAATCATAAAATAGGTGTGTAGCTTTGTTTACAACATAAATAAATAGATAAATAAATAAAAGCTGCATACTGGATTCATTCATATCTTGCTCTGACTATTTAGAAAGATACATACCGATTCCTCGCGAGATCCAAATTTATTTATAAAGAAAAAGGTTAAATTGTGACGATAAATGTCTTTCATCGTTTTCTTTGTCTTGTCTCTTCTGGATTCTGAATCAATGAAAGAGTACCTTGCTAAAGTCATTTTTATTTTTGTGTTGTTGAAACTTGCAGCATTCGGCAATTAAAAAATAAATAAATAAAATGAAGAAATAAAATAAAATGAAAAAACCGGGACTAAAATCTGACAAAAAATGTAATTCAAGATTGGCATAATTGATTTCTGCACCCACCACGATGTTTTATACAATGTCACCGCCCTAAGGTTATTTTCCCAATCCCGATATGTTTTCCTACAAAGTTTTTATTTTATTAAAATCTATCCAGTCATCTTAGAGGAGATAACCAACAAAATCCGCTCAAACAGGCGCCAGTTTCGAGAGCGAAGTGAGCAATCGATTAAATAAAAAAGTGCATTTAAAGGTATTTATTTTGGGTTCTTTTTTTTTTTTTTTTTTTAGATTTTTTATTACTTTCTTAAATAAGTGAGAAAAGATACAATTAATAGGTTCTGATTTTGAGCAAAATCAGTAACACCAGATTCATTGATGACACAGAGAAGAACAAAAGAAACATGTTCCATTTTTGTTGAAAATAATCATAAAAAGGATATTTAATTGCGATTTGATGAGAAGAAAATTTTAGAAATAAATAAATATCTTTACTGCAAATCTTCAGGTTAGCAACAGTTTAGCTCTGATTATTTTCATCAAACAATTAATTCTAATTTAATTACTGTTAAATAAATCACATTTTTATTTTAAATCACAATAATAAAAGAGATAGATAAAATGAATTATTGTGAGGAACAAATTAAGCAGATTATTACATGACGTATTTGGACAAGCGTCCTCATCTTTGTGGCCGTCATAACATTTTCGATCGTTATACTCTCTTGCCTTTTTTAGGTATTCGTCATTGTTGTTAACCTTCCGGAAACTTTAACCAAATCCTTTCACCAATCCAAAAGATTAAATTGTTCTCATTCTATTGTACTTGCTTACTGAATGTTTCATATAGATTCTTATTAATTTGTTCTCATCGTGTTATTTGTCAGTTTTTTTCCATTGAATTAGAGTTCATGCCTTTCTTGTACAACCCAGTCAAGTGAATGATAGTGTTGGTTAGAATGAACCAAACCTAAGTATTGAACACATGACCGAAATGTAACTCAGTACATTTTTACTGAGTTACATTTCGGTCATGTGTTCAATACTTAGGTTTGGTTCTGATTACAACAGACATCTGAAGAAGAATGGAAATTATAACAGCAAAGATAAGGATCAAATAAATCTATGATAGTTCCTCATCTCAGAAAATCAAACAAAAAATGAAGTTTGATTTCTTGATGCGCTACAACGTCGATTTTTGAAGTAATTTGAGTACTTCATGAGTATTATTAACTTTAAAAAAAAAGATCTATTTTCATTACAAAAGTAATCGAGCAATCTGAACTTTTTATATTGAAAGTCACCCTAAGAAAGGCCAGTTGTCTAATACAGGCAAAATGATAGATAAAGAATAAGGATGTAACAAAAGAGGATTAAAAGGAATGGTAAAATAGAAATCCAAACGAAGACATGGCAAGAAATTTATTAACACTGAACTTCAAAAACAGGTTGTTACTGGGCGGAAAACATTCATGAGGAAATTTGATCTCACAGAGCAGATGTTCTAAGAAAGAAGTTGTTGGAAATGAACATTATCTGATGTGATAGGAAGATTCAAGAAGATCAAATACTGATCGCTGGGGACAGCAAAACAAGTTTTAATTTGCAACACTTGAATAGGTGGAACTGATGTGGGCAGCTCATCTAATTATTTTCCATGACAGTAGTGACTGAAGAGGTTCAAACTAGCTCTAATCTGGCGATGGGAAAATGGCTGAAGTGAAGAGATTACCTCTCGCAATTGATTCTGCTCTCGATCCAAAATAGATAAATAATCCCAAAAGATTTCTTTAAATTTACTGGCTATATTTGTCTGGAATTTTCATTATATTCCATGTTAATAATCCGGGTTTCTACTTTTTGGTTGATATATAATAAAGTGTCAATATATAATTAATTGTTTATGACTAAAAGAAAAGAAAAAAATCCTCTATGCCAAATCACCAAACATTTGAAAATCTTTTTGCTACTATTGGCACTACATAGTCTTCTTTGGTTTTATATGACTACCATTAATTATAACTTCCTTAAGTCTAATGATCGAATAACTTGGTTGGTTTTGCATTTGTTTAATCAAATTCTCTGATTGTGACGAGAGAAGAAATGATTTGACATTGTTCATAAAATTACATTTTCGTTACAACCAAAATATTTGATCAAAAACTAATAATTTTGATCAATCTTAGTCAAAAATTATTGATGAACCACAGGAGAATTTTTTTCGCGACCCCTAAAAAATTTTTCGCGAACTCTTTTGTACGAACAGAGGCGGGTGACCATTAATGAAATGTTTCAATTTATCCCCCCACTACATCTTTCGAGTCTTGGAGATTATTTTAAACTAATGTTTGTTACTTTGGTCATATTATACAGTTATGTTATAATGTTTTTATATCTACAGTGATATCCTTCACTCCTATTATTATGTTGTAAATTAGGTAGGAGATTGGAAAAGCTTTATTTTATAAATTAGAACATTTTAACAGGAGCTAACTGAAATCTCGCTACGATGAGCCATTTTGCTGTTTTGAAACAAAAATAAATCCAATCCCGATGAATGAATAATTGAACTTTTGTCAAATAAACAAAATTGGCCACATTTTAATTAGAAAAAGGGAATGATCCCTTCCAGAATTAAAGAACTAACATTCTGAAAGATAATTTGTTTGAATGTTTAATCTACTAGAATAATTAAAGAAAGATTTAAAAATGCTCTCATTTCTGATATGTATCTTTTAACTTTAGTAATTGGGAAACACCTATGAATTACAACTTTTTATCAAGAACATCAGACTATTCGACAGGACGTTTCATTGACATTACACACACATCATCACATTTTTATACTTATTTATTGTTGTTGGTTTAGCGGGGTTAAAACAATTTTTTCGCTTTTAAAGTCTAAAGTGTACTTTTAGGTTCTAACTTTAAAAAAAATTTCTCTTATAATTAGTCTTTTGCAATTCACTTCTTTAATCAATGGTTGCAATGTAATTGTAACAATTTACTAAGCTTTTTGCTTAGATATAACACAAAGCCGTATGAATGGGGCACCAAATGAGACCCGAACTCACACATGAAGGTTTGCTAGTCTAGGTTGCTAATCATTGCACTACTTAAGGCTCCCTTTGTAATGTAATTGTATAAGTGAAATTTCTCATTTTTCTCTTAAAAGGCTGATAATTGTAACTGATGCCTGGATTTTATTTAGCAGGAAATATGAGAAACTGCGGAAAAGATTTTGACAGATCGAAAATGCATTCTTTTCTTAAATGCAAACATAATATCGGAAATTAAGACAAAATTTTGTGTGGTTTCTATCAATTTTTTTTTTAATCAACGAAAAGTGTCTTAAAATAAAAATCTTGACTGTTTGATAAAGCAAAGTTGGGGAAAATCCGAAGTAAAGAAAACTGCTTGATGGTTTTTATCATTAAGGGTTTTCGGACTATTTTCTTCATCTTTATTGTTATTTCCGCAATGTTTTGGCCGATATGTCCGCCGGCCTTCTTCAGGTGTTTGTCGAACACGGGAACCTTTACGGAACTGGGAACTACGTCCTTTATTGAATCCACGGGGGTCACCTGTTCTGATTCCGTTAGCCATAACCGGGTACAAGTATTCCTGTATTGTTACTCGCTTGCAGTCAGGATTGAACCTGCAACCTCTAGATGATTGTCTCCTTAGAAGCTTAGGGAACCAACGCCTATAACCGTTACGCTATGTGTCCTGTTGTGGAAATAACAATAAAGATGAAGACAATAGTCCGAAAACTCTAAGTGATAAAAATCATCAAGCTTCGTTTCAGAAATTTAGACTGCTTGATGGTTATTTATTTATTTTTTCATTAACTTATTTTTTGCATATAACCTGCAAGTAATACACACACACACACACACACACACACACATACACACACACACATACACACACACACACATATATATGTGTGTGTGTGTGTGTGTGTGTGTGTATATATATATATATATATATATATATATATATATATATATATATATATATATATATATATATATATAGAATATCTTTTTTTCTTTCTGTTTTCTATTTATTTCAGTCGCTTTTGTTGTGTACAAATAGGATGTAAGGGAATTTCCAAAAGCAGAAAAAATATTAAAGCTCTTTCTTTCTTTCTTTCTTTCTTTCTTTCTTTCTTTTAGCGTGTATAGAAGAAGAAGAAGAAGAAGAAGAAGAAGAAGAAGAAGAAGAAGAAGAAGAAGAAGAAAGAAAGAAAGAAAGCTTTCGAATGACATTCGTCCTCCAAATGAATGACCTGCAATGAACACGAACATTCCAAATCTTGTTTATATTTCATTTGGTCATGGATGTTACAAACTAGTCATTCGACATTCATTTACAAGTTAAGATTTTTAATAATAATCTCATTTATTTTGGGAATATTTATGATTCATGTGTGCATGTATTTTTATTTATTCATCTCATAATTCTTTTCTGCAGGGAACATGATTTACTTTAATCAAATCTTTCCTTTTTCTAATTTTTTTTTTTGAATTCTTAAAATTCTGTTAGTCCACATGGAATTTCTTTTTTGCGATATTTCTTTTCAGAAAAAAATGTTCAACTGTTGTAAAAAATACTTTAAAGTATTCTAGATCAGTTAAACGTTTTTTGAAAGGAAATATTTATAAAAGCCTACTTTAAAGTATGTTTTTAAATTAAAATCTGTTGTTGTTGTTGTTGTTGTTGTTTAGTTTAGTTAAAAAATTATTCGCTCATCTTTCTAACAATGATATTCAGTAACTTTAAGAAGTATATTTGGTAGCATATGACAGAAAGCAAAATATTAACCCCACCCCAACAAGGATTATTAAGATATTGTTTTAGCGTATTTATTTACAGGTCAGTATTAAAACAAACCAAAAAAAAAAAAAAAATGGACAAAACATACAATTAGAAGAAAGAGAGAACAAAATGCTACTATTGTTGTAATTTGCGATGGATAGATAGAGAGAGAGGGGATAACTATAGTCAACTTTGGATAAGACCCGGAGATTTTTTTTATTAAGAAGAAAATGATTTTGTATGCTATCAAATACAGTATCTATTTATCCATTTTCTGAATGCTCGACATTAGTTTTATTTTGAAGTTTTAAATTTCTTTTATTACGACGTTAAAGATTGGAAGGGTAAAATTAGTGACTTAACGAACGCTTTTTCCCCAATTTATGATAGCGAACATTCATAACACCCAATAACAATTTTAAATCAGGGAAATTGGGGAGTTTCAGTTGTCTCATCAGCATTAGTAAGAACGGCATCAAAGTTGACGGAGCAGATGCTAAAATAAAGCAAATAAAAATAATTTTGAAGGCGCAATATTATTTGGAAAAATAAAGGCGACTCCTCCATAACTGCTGCTGCTTGAGTGCCACTTAGTGACTCATTTCCAAGCCTCGCGAAAACACACAAGAAAATCTATAGAATATCCCGAGTAGACACCCTGTAAAACTATAGATTTGTTCGAGTAACGATATTTAGTTATTGATTTCTTATTTATTTACTTATTTATCTTTTATTTATTTATTTATTTGTTTATCTATTTATCTAATGAATGAGGCATCACTGTTCTTCGTCGGTCTCTACTGTTGAGGAAAGCAATTAAATGTACCGCCTCCTATTTTGATGTAACCAATCAGAAGGCAACAATCTTAATCAATGAACGTAACTGACATAACTGCTCGTCAGAATGGTTTTTTTCTACTCTCATGATTTCCGCTGTCATTCCGTACTTACCAGCTGATCCACACACCACAAGTATTTGACAGATGCTGCTAGGTTGATGTTCAGCTGTTCACTCGAAACTTATGGCTTGAATTCCACCACAAGATTGCTATCCATATAGGAAAGTTCTATCTTGTAAGTATGTGTGATCTATTTATTCTTTAAAATTTTAGAATTAAAAAAAAAATACAGCAACCCCCCCCCCCAAAAAAACCCCTAAAAAACAAAAGAAAAACTACTAGACAAGATGAAAAATAGTAGAACGCGGACCAAATTAGATTTTTTATAGTGAGGGGGAGATAATACTACTGGGCAAATAACACTAAAAATCACTGTGATGAGGTGAAATCTACAGCTAAAAAGTATTAAATTTTGATTACTCTTTTTCATTTTCAGTTTATTTCTCCTGTTTTTGTTTTTTTGTTTTTTTTTTTTCTCCCCGCAAAACTCAAATCGTTAACCACAACTGTTTTAAGTAGAATGGATTTGATCGGAACCAAAGCACCGGCAAGACTTGAACTCGCAATCCTAAAGGTTGAATTGTACCAATAATAATAATAATAATAATAATAATAATAATAATGACGATGAAGAAAAATTATGCTTATTCTAAGAAAGGTGTATAATTATTTCATTTTTGCGAAGTACCACTTTAGTAATGTGATAACTTATTTTAAAGAAAATAATTTCGAAATTTGTTCAAAACTGAAATAGAATTTATATTTTTACTTTGAAACGATCACAATTTTTTCAAAAAGATTGCATACAATTCAATATAAACGTGATATGAGTTTTATTATAATTTGTATCGTTACTTGTACTACCACGATTGTATGTAGACTCATGACTTGTAGTAGTAGTAGTAGTAGTAACAATTATTTGGTTCTCAAAATTACCAATTATATCTCTTAGTTTTAAGTTGATAAGTTATTTTTTTGTTTTTATTACGAACAAATATTACAAAAAAAATTCAGCGTTAAAAAATTGTATGATTTTCTTTTTCTTTTTAAATCAGGTTTGTACAAAACTGAAAGGACATTATCATCCCGTCACGAAACTTTGAGGAGGCTTGGAATTGTCTCGCATTATCTTCGTTGCTCGGGACGACGACGGAAGTATTGCGGAAGAAACCAGGATATCCGCTCTTCTTCTTTCGTTCGAATGTTATGAGCTGGCAATGAGAGATGGATGGCAAAAGCCGGTGTTATTCCGATCCGTTACTGCACATTTTAGGCCAACCTGAGCGCTCCAACGGACCAGTGCGACAAACTTCTACCAGAAAGAAGAACATGTACTCCTTAGTCTCTTTGATCTTTCATTTGCAATTCTGCTTGCTATGTCTCGTTCCTATTGTTCAGGCATCTGGACATGCTCTGTCCCGAGTATGTGAGCTGAAATGCAAGAATTGCCCCCAGTTGCAATTTTGCACGGGTGAAGTAGTCAAAGACCACTGTGGCTGTTGCCAAATGTGTTCTTCGGACCTCTACCAGCCACATGTCAGGTTAACTCCTCTTCCGAACAAAAGTAAGTAACTCCCGTTTTCTTCTTCTCTACCCAGTTGTGGAAAAACCTTCACCTAAGTCAAAAAAAGGTTGTCAAATTTGCCAAATACACAAACAGAAAATACATGAAACCGGGTTCATATTGAAATGTTAATTATTGATTTCTAATGACAGAATATTGTGATTTAAAAACATTGGGCAAAAACTTAAATAAAGTCTTGTATTTAACAAATTTTATAATCAAGAAGAACATTAATTTATTCGGCCAGTGACTTTTATTTTTATCTGAGTTCTTTTAATGTATTGTGTAGTCCTTAAACTTCACAGAAATTTGCAAGCTTCTTACTGTTTTACGTTAACAAGGAGTTTAAATAATGCGGCTCATTAAATTGATTCATGTGATTGTGATCACTGCTTTAATTTCTCTGAAATCTAAATTCAACTGGTGTTTTATTTTTCTCCCCACTCCCCATTCTCTCTTTTATCTGGTTGTGAATTGATGGTACATAATATTTGGTTTAGGGTAAATGTTAACATCAGAGATTAAATTGCAAAATCTACCCTTTCCGTTTTTTAAATAATATTTTGGCTCAAAAGTGAATTTCCTAGAAACGAACTTTAGCGAAATGTTAAAATTGATTTTGATCTTATCATTAAAGAAAAAATAATTTTCAAACACATTTTGAGTGATTACTCTCAATGTTTTGTTTCAGATGAAAAGATGAAGCAGTTTAATTTAGAACAAAAGTTAAAATACACTTATTACATTTAGAAAATAAGTAAACTACACTTGTCTCAGACGAAATATCAAATTGTTGTTTCTATTAGTCTAGTTCTTGAAATGAAGGGGAAAAAAATCCATTTTATTCATTTTTATTAATTTTTTGATTTTCTTTCCATTATTTCACATTTATGATTTTCTTTATCTCTAATCAAACTTAATTATAGTTATCCATTTTTGTTCTTAAATGTATCAACATTATTTAAAATCGTTTCAGGAAAAATTTCTAAAGCTGCGTAAAAAGTTTTTAGAGAAAATACGGCAAAATCGATTTTGACGAAAAAATAAAGTGACTCTATTGACCGACTCATTAAATTCTAAGATTTGGTAGATTTATTCTAAGTTTTTTGTGTATTTAATACTATAACAAAATTACAATTTCCTAAACTAGTGTTTTGTTTTTTTATTTTCTGTAATTAGAAAAAAAAGATTTTATTACTCTCTTTGAGCTTTTATTTATTTTCTAAGGCGTCTGTTCACAGCAGCAGACTGGGCCTCTGTGCAGTTTTTCTTACGACATTTGATACAATCATTATTATTGTTATTGCTGCACTTGCATTATTAAGTCTTATATTGTCTTTTTCACTCTTTTGTGTGTGGATCAAAGACTCCGACTGGTCCTCGATATTTAAAGTATATAAAAAAAAGTTTAATCGATGCAAATTGGTTTTCCGATTTTATTAAACTGTACCTTCAATTTGTGATTGTAAATCAATAAAGATGTATCATTTCTTTTAATCATTTGTTATTTTAGAGATATATATCCCGTTGAAAGATAAACCCGAAACTGTGTCCAGAGGAGAAAAAAATCAACCAAAATCTTAAAACGAAAGAACTAATTATGATTAAGTGAATGTGATTTTTCTACTTTAAAAGAATCTTAAAAAAAAAAAAAAAAAAAAAGAACGGCCGTAGTCAATTCATATTTTGAAATTTGCATTTGGTCTTCGAAGTGGAATAAAAGTAGAAATGTCCTTGGTAGGTTGAGTAAGTGTTCAAAGAATAAATGAAAGATTTTGTATGAGTAAAGCATCTTTATTCTTATTCTCCAGTGCAAACTTTAAACGGGCCTCCTCTTCTTTGTGTCTCGATTTCAGTAGTGATTGTCGTCGGCCATGTAAATCGGTGCTGTTCAGGGTACGTTTGATTGTTGTATTAGAAAATATTCGTGGCACCCACTTCTTTGACCTCATTAACAACATCCACACCCGATTTTCTCCGATCTTCATCAATTATTCTCCTAAAACGAATAGACGTTTGTGTCAGCTTGCATGTTCGACCTGATCGCTTCTTTACATACCCGACATTTTCAATTTTCTTTTTTGTACAATTTTGGCAAAGATGTTTTTTGCTTAACTTTCTTTTCTGTTTAGTAGGAGGGGAAAAGATAACGTTCTTTGAAATCTGTAGTGTATTCGATTTATTTTTAAAATTGCGGACCCTATTTAAATCTGCTGGGGTTGGTGGAAGAAAATCAATGATTCAAAAATATACTTACAGAATAATGAAATAAACTTTTTTTTTTTTTTAATAGAGTTGTACTCACTTGCAATTTCATGGTAACATTCATATTCTCAGCAACAATTTTAGTGTTGTCAATTTTGGTCATAAATAATACCTGATAATATCCGTTTTGTGTATTGTTGTTTATTGTGTATTGTGTAATTGATAATAAAACATGTTCGAGAATAAAATTAACCTGTTTAAAGAAAAAGGATAGGGGTACTCATAGATGATGAAAGCAATAAATATTAAGTAACCTTAACATTTTTAGACTTTATTTAATTTTTTGCTTGACAATCTTTGTTTTATTGCGTTTTCTTATAACTTTTAATATTTTTCTTTAATTTTCAGGTTACATTTAGTTCAGTATATAGAATAAAAAAGGAAATTTTTTTTTTTTTTTTTTTTTTTTATTTAAAAAAAAAACAAAAAAAAAATCATTTTAGTGATTATTTAAATGTATTAAACTGGATGTTTTCTAAATTTACAGAATTACTTAAGATAATTACATTTTAAATTTTCAAAAAATATTTGAATGTGTTCCTGTCATAAAATGTCTAAGCAAAATGAATCCAGATTTTCCTCAAAATTTAGTAATTGTTTTGATGAATTACAAATTAAGAATACAAACAAGTTGACCCTCGTATTTTTATGTATGCAAGGATTAGTCTAGGTTTAAATTGCGCTAAGGGTAACCCAAAGCTAAACTTCTTCGTTTTTTTTAATTTTTTTATTCTTTATTTTTTATTTTTAAAATTTCATTTTTAAGATCTTATTTTTCCAATTCAGGTATCATTGGGGAACAAAAAAAGTTTTAGTAAACGGGCCAAGGACTATATATAAGGATAAACCTTGTATACAAGTCAATTGATAAATTGTTTTGTGCTGATAGCATTCAACCGGATTTTCATACTTTTACCAAGTGGGTAAAATCTTATAAAATGTCAGGAAATGAAATAATGAAACATGTTGCCGTTAATGACCAAAGTCCTTTTGATGTAATAAAGAAGTTAATTTTGACAAACGATAAAACAGGGAATACCAGTGATATATCAAAACTTGATTATTGTATTACAATTACTATTATTGGAATCCTATGAAATTTACGAAAAAATATTTTCTTAGTATCGTGATGAGCCAAAAAAAAAAAATGGAATCAACAGTGTTTAGTAACAATATTACTGTCAGATCTAAAAAGGAAAGGGGTAATCTATTCCAACGTCATACTTGATCAATTTTATCCGTTTTTTGTTTTGGTGGTGGTCTTAGAATTTGCTGATATTGGCATTAAATAATCCACGAAGGTTGGTATGCCATTAAAGACCCCCCTCCCCCAAATAAGGTGTCTTGGTATAACACTAAATTGCATTCGGTAGTGATCTCTTACTCAACATAGATAAGTACTTCAGTCTGTGTTTATTGTCCCTTATAATTATAGAATATTAAACTTGATATTTATATAGATCCTCATTAATTCAAAATAAGTGTCAAATTTTAAAATTTTGATTCGTCTCCATTCAACTTGCTCTTTCTGCCCATTTTAATCTATGATTGCCCTATTTTTTGAATTTAATAGACCTTGAAAGGATTCATATATCGATATTAAATTACTCTAATTTTTCTGTTATTATAACATAGCAAAAATGGAACTTGGTACGAATTTTTGTTTGTTTATTTAAATCCTCTCTGTGAATAAAGCCATTTTCTACCTTTTTTGCAACTTAATTATAGTATTTATTGTCTTTATGCTTATTTTAATTTAAGGGAGATAACTGTTAAATCCTAATTATAGAGTACTTCCATTTATCTACAATTATTATATGAATTCTATAAATAGGATATGAGTATTGATAGTAAAGAAAATAAACTACATTTTAGTTTTAAATAGTAGTCAAATTAGATTATAAATAGACTAACGTAACAATGGAAAAAGTAATGATCGTTAATGGTTGGATCAAATGTTTGGTACTGAACTTTATTTACTGGCACTGAATAGTAATCCAATAAAATCATTGATAGATCTGTGGATAGTAAGACTAGCATTTTTGAAGTCGGATATCATGTGCTATGTAAGTGTATAAAAATTGATTTATTTGTCTTGATAATTTCTTTGAACTGTTTCTGTTATGCATAATTATTGTAACCAATCATTGGATGATGATTTCTAGCAATTAACATTTTCAGTCTTCTAGCTTACTATTTCCAATACTTTTATAATATTTGAAAACTTGAAATTTTTCTGAAGATTTATATATTTAAAGAAATCAATTCTGATAAATTAAGTTATTTGATTAAGTGTATTTAGTCTTTAATCATTTCAAAGCAAATTTTTGCTGTGAACCTCTTAAAATTAAGGAAAAAATTTAATCATAAAAATGTTACTGAAAACATTCACATAATGGTGTGTGTGTGCTGAAATTAGACACATTGTAAATGTGTATGATAAATAGATTCTAATTTCTGTGTGTTGCTTTATTTAAATGTTGGCATGTAATTATTTGAATAAATGTCTTTAATTTTTCCACTTAAATTCCTCTTCTTTTTTTTTTTTCTTTAGCACCAATGTGTACTTTATATCTTTCGCTTCTAAAGATTTAATTTTTCTCTAAAATAATTACTCTACAGTAAATTATGTACGTTTATTGAAATCTTTTCATTTAAAAAAGTTTCTTAGTTAATAGCTGGCTGTGATTTTTTTTTTTTTTTTTTTTTTTTTTTCTAGTTTTTGCTTTCAAATAATTTGCTTTTCCAAGTGAATCAGTTTTAAAGATTTTTTTTTCTAATACACTCTAAAAATTTAGAAAAACAAATTTTAGGTTCAGAGCTAATTTATGAAGGAGTGGACTTCTTTTTATTAATTTTTTTAAAATTTTGCTTACTGTGATCACTTATGAGAAGTTCATTAACATAGCTAACTTTTCTCATAAATGTTATTTAGTCCTGAGAGAGTATCAGTAAGAGTATGATCTCTGTATATAGTTAGAACTAATAAAAGTGATTAAAATAATATCTAGCTTCCTGTCAGGATCTGAGTCATCTATGGTTGGGGATATAAGTATATGGCTCAGAACCAGGGGTCTGTTCTCCCCATTGTAGGATAGGATTATTCTCTGATATCTGTCTGTGGTAATTGAGCTATTTTTATACTTACTCATATGTAAGAGCCTTCACAATAAGCTTGACCCTGTATCACATTCTGTCCCTTTGCAGATTAAAATTATATGTACAAGTAAAAATATGCCTCCCTCTGACAGGTGTAAGAAATTAAGTTTTAATGCAATGAAATATATTGAATTAGACTAACTAAACTAAATAAGAATGCACATAAAAAGATTATACTTATTTTATTTTAATTGATTTCTATATAAAATTATCAAGTTAAACTTGTTTGAAACAGGAGTATAATCAAAGAATAGAACTGCTCTTTTCATCACTCTTGGCATTCATTGCTAAATTTTCCTTATTTAACTAAACTAGACGGTAAAGAATAAAATTAATTTTTTTTTTATTAGTGGATTCTTGAGATTTATTGATAGGATTTTTGCTCACATTTATTAAAGCAAAACAATTAGAAATCAATGAAACCAAGCAAATAATTATTAAAACCAAATATTTTACTATCAATATACTAATTAGCCTTCTTTTCACACTGTAAACTGCTATTTGGTTGTATGTATAAATACAATTGCATGTAGATATGACAACAGTATTAATAATATAAAACAATTTTATTAATAATTGAGTTTTAAATTAAAATAAAAACTTGAATGTGATGTAAATAACTAAGGAAATTGTGACATTGCTGGTGATGTAGTTTTAGTTACACACACATAATCTTCATTATATCTATAATGTACACCCCAACAAAATTTCTCGCCTTTATGCTTAAATAAAATTTCTCTTGTCATTTGTATTTAGAAATTTTACAGAATTTTGAAATTATTTATTTACTTATTTTTAAAACTTCTTCTCCAATGGTATGTACTTTATTGATTTTTTTTTTTTTTCCAGATAATGCCTGTGAGAAAGTAAAATGTCCCAAATTTAAGGTGTGTATGATAAACATGCAAGGTCTTCCTCTATGCAGTTGTCCCAGTGTCTATATGTGTCGACGCAGACGAAGAGAAGTTTGTGGTAATGATTCAGTAACATACAAATCTCGATGTCACATGCGGGTTGCTGCTTGCAATTCCGATAAAAAGATTAGGGTGGCTACAAAAGGACCCTGTGACATGCAAGATTTATCAGCACAATCATCACTGTCACACAACATTCGGAACAAAAATAAAAAAATGAAAAGTAAAAAGAAGAAAAAACGAAACAAAAGACGACAACGCAAAAGGTCTAAAAAACGCAGACGGATAGCACGTATCTCCCGTGAATATCTGAGATTTTAATGCAAATTTTGAGATGTTTCCTTTTTAATTGCAAAATATATCAATGGATTTTATTTGCCAATATGAAGGCTGTCAACATGTAAATAACAGATTCTGTTTAAAAAAAAAAAAAAAAAAAAAAAATGATACTGATCACCTTAAGATTTTGTTTGTGCATTTATTTCCTGGAGAAATTTCAGCTCTTTAAAACATGGGGAAAGACTTAAATTGCTGACTATAATTAGGATCATATTTTTTGACTTGGAGAGACACATGCACTTTCTCACTCACACACTTGCTCTCCCTCTCCCTCTCTCTCTCTCTCTCTCTCACACACACTTTTCCTTTTTTTTCTTTTTTTAAAAAATTTTTTTTTAATTATTAACACAAATATATTGTATTATTCAATTCAACTCTTATATTTTGTATTAACATCTGAGAGGCAAATCAAAACATCATATCATTGATAAAATTTTTTTCAAAAAGTAGCTTTAGTATGTGTATAAGTGGTATTAAAGAAAAATCACAGAAAAAACTTTTTAAAGATAGAATTACTTGTTACTGAATCTGTTTTCCTCAAAGACTAATTCCTACCTGTAATTATTTTCAACATAATAAGTATTCTATTCCAGTAGACTAAATCAGTCCTTAATGGACTAGTTTCATATTTTTAAAGTGTAAAGATTTGTTTTTTTTGGGGGGGGGGGCTTTTTTTATATTAGTCGTTTTTTTATATCCTTTTATATTTTTGTAATATTTCCAGTTTTTTGAAGCACAAGTTGATCATTGGATATTTGCACTGCCTAAATTTACATAAATATTGAACAAATCATTTAAGTACATTTTATTATTAATACAATAAATAAGTAAAGATGTTCATTTGTTTCAGATGGAGCAATTGATATTTGATGAAACTGAATAAATAGTATGCCTGTCACTTTCTAAGTGTCTGCAATAAAATTACTAGTCATGAATTTTCTTTTTTTTTTTTTTTCTTTTTTTTTGTCAATTTGGTTTTATGATTTTTCATTTTAAAGAGTATAAATCTTTAAAATGTATGCCTTATTTTTTATTCAATAAAAAAAATCACAGCTATCCACCTTCTTCAATTGGTTGGATTTTTGTTTTTATTTAGATTTTTTAACCCTATAACCCCTGGAATTATTAAGGGTGGTGGATTTAAAACTTTCCTTTAATACTTAGGAGCTTTTTGAAAATAAGACAATTGAAGATTGGTATCAAGGATTTATATAAAAGTTGTCGTGTTCATGTTTATTCGTCATTGGCAGGATTTCAAATGTTACTTTTTGTAAATGTCCTATAAATAGTACAATGATACCTATTAGGTTAATATGACTATACCTTCTTGTATTCATTGAAATTTGGTCGGCATAGTCAATGGGGGGAACTTATTTATTTCACTGCTTAATTCTTAGAAGTTTTTACTGCTTATAATTTGTTCTTAGTTTATTAGTTCTAATGATATTGTTTATCTCGCTGACCCTGAAAGATTTTTAAGCATTACCCATTCTTTTATCCACTATGCCATTGTCATCTAGGATAATCTGGTAATGGTAGCAATTTGAAGTTTTAAACCCAATATTGCTTGTCTTTTCAGTTTTAATCTTAACAGCCTGTCTTAATTCATTTCTATGGTATGCTTACTGGGGAGGTTATTAGAGCTTAACATGTTCTGATCCTTAGTCTGGTCCCTAGACTTCCGTTAGTTTATAGTACTAATTGTCCCTCAGTGGTCACCCATCTATCCACTAAGCTCATCACTACTTCACTTGGATGACATAAATGGAATCAGTACTACTTGATCAGTAGCCTAGCTGTAACAATATCTAAAACTTTAAAATATATATTTGAAAAAGCACTTTTTATCAATAAAACCTGAATACCTGAGGTACCTGTTGTAATAACATTTCCTGATAATATTGATGTTTCAACTTAGGAAGGAGTGAAGGATTCTAATTGGCATTTTATTGTTATATGCCATTAAAAATTTGAATGATCAAAAAATGACATTCAGCAAACACAGATCCCCACATAAATTATCGTTCAGTTGTAAATAAGAATTGCTCTAATAAAATAAGGAAAATAAATTAAAGGACATTTTTTGAATTGTGGTAGACATTTTAACAGCCTGCAAGGATTTCATTCATGAGGCATGCTGGTGAAAGCAACCTAATCTTTTAAATGGGGATGAGGAATACAAACACAGTATTAATGGTCCTTTGGTGATTGTCAGAACACAAATAAAATTCCAAGAATTCAGTGGCTAAAAGTTAAGCAGAGAACTATTTGATAATATCTTGATCAGGAACTTTCATTAATACTTGCCAACCATCTCAATGGTCCCACGAGTCAGCAGATTAGATCATTTTTCAGTCTTGTGTGCTCTTCATTGAAGGTGAGATGATGGTAAACTTTAACAGAAATAAGATGCTACTTAATTCTGTTAATGATGTAGCATTGATTAAGAGATAGATGCATAACATAGATAAGACAAAATAACCTGTCTAGTAACCTAGGCTGTTGGTGGCACTACCAACTTAGTAAAATGTGTGATTGCACATGCTATACCTGCTAGTGGGTATATTATGTGCAATCACATGTGTAAAAAAAAAACACACATATATATATATATATATATATATATATATATGAGAGATTCAATTTTCTCAGGAAAATATGTGCAAACCACATTTTAAAAAAATTTACTTTTATGCTAAGAAAATAAAATAAGACTTTTTAAGAATTCATGTTATCAACCAAGAGAATGTTGACATTAGCACAAAAAGTGACCAACGTTACATCTTCAACCACTTTTAAGTGGAATGTAATTTTTTTGCAATTTAAAGCTTGAGCACATTCTACTGTTGAGATACTAATTACATTGAAAGAGATTGAATGACTCAAAAGTCAGTGTTAAAGGAAATGGAGCAGCAGTCATTTGTACAGCTGATGATCTAGAAACAGCAATGACAAACAAGAATTTCTATAATTCATCACCCAGTTTCTAGCAGTAGTGTCATTTAAATGAGAAGCTGACAGTGCAGCAGGCATTGTTGAAACTACTGAGAGGAGAAGGAGGAGTTATTTTTGGCTCACTAATAAAGTTTTCTAGCATTGACAACATTCAGCTTCCTTTTTTTCTATAGTGATAACAAAATAGAGATTTGCTTAGCTATCTTCTTGGTTACAAAAACATTGATTTTTTTCCACTCAAGCTAAAAATTTTTTCAAGTTATGTTTTTTTTTGGAAAATGAATCAGCAAGTAAAGTAAGGATAATTTGTATCCACACTAGTGTCCTTGAGAAAGGTATGAATCTACCCTCCCCCCACCACCAATGAATAAGTTAAGAGGGGTGATCAGGTTCTCAAGTTGTGGTGATAGATAACCTATCTATATGGATAACTTATTGTTGTGTGTGAAGTAAAATATTGTTAGGAAAAAAAAAAAAAAGAAAAAATTTAAGAGAATCTGCTTTGATCTTTGTATTAAACTAATGATCCAGATTTTAAGTATCTTTTCTGGCAAGATTACTATTAAAACTCAACGATATTCCACTTGACATCAATTTAACTAAAATTATCCTAACATTCTCACTAACGTTAATGTACAATTTAATTATAGTTTATTACTAACAATATTTCACTTCACACAAAAGAGTAATATCTTCAAATTCTTTTGATTTATAGTTTAAAGAATGGTCATAAAGCCCTATTTAAAATGTTTTTCATAAAAACTAGTATTCCTAATTGTGTTGCCATGAAAAACTCAGTCTCAACATACACTAATATTTTTTCTAATTCCTCATTTGAAGCCAATATAGAGTGAAATGTATATAAAACACTTTCACTGTCAGACATTAAATTCAGATAACTATGAAATTCTAATTAGGATCCTTCACTTTCTAAATAGAAACATCAATATCACTATAGATTGTTGTTACAACAGGAATCCCAGTTTGATAGAATTTTATAACTTTCTAAAAGTGAATGATTTTATTCTTTTTAATAAAGTACAGCTAGGTTAGTGTAAACAACAACAAAAAAATTTCAATTGAAACATTTCAAAAAAGAAGGGCTTAAATGTTCCTTGGTATTGTTGAATTTATAAAAGCTTTTCATGGTGGGAAAAATAGAAGAGAAAAAAAATATTGACAGTAATTAGTATTTTATTGAAAAATATAGGTCAATAAAAATTCATTTAGAATAGTCTGCTAACCATTGCACAACTAAGTATAAAATTATAATTGCTGAGTACTAAGAAGTTTTAATAAAACTGAAATCAAAACGAAGTTTTTCTGTTGAATGTCCTTTAGAAAAGGAAATTTTTGCTATATTGGGGGAAAAAAAAAAAAAAAAAAAAAAAAAAAAAAGCATTTTGAAACTAATCTGGCAGCTATCATAATTTCAAATATTTGCTCGACTACATCTGTTTTAACCCCGACATGGCCCAATCCAAATGTAGTTAATAGTAAAAGATTCAGGGGGGGGGAAGTAATACTGACTACCTTATTACTTCAACCTGTGTGTGTGTGTGTGTGTGTGTATATACATAAATAAAGAATCACTTCACTTTTAAGTGAACTACTTCAAATCCTAGAAAGGATTTAGTTCTATCAAATACTGGAAGCAAGAAATATTTTATATTTATAAAAATCTTTAACACCAGAAAGAGATACCAGCTGGTTTTCATGAAACTTGAACAAAAATATTTAACCAAGCTAGTTCCATCCAAGTAGGTCAATCTCAGAAATCATTTTTTAAATATAATGAAGGCCTCAAATTAGGATTAAAAGTTTAATTACAAATGTAGTAGTAGAATCTGTTCATTTACAAAAATTGATATCCACCGACTCCATTAAATTTATTCTTGGTAAGTCATAATTGTTATATCAATTAAACTTTCAATTATTTTGAGTACACTTAATTTCTTCTGTGCAGATATGGGGGTTAAATAGTATCACTGCTGTTTTACAAAGATGGTTTCAGCATTTAATAACCTAAGGTTGATATGCAATTAATCAAAGAAACCTAACCCTATTTTAGCTTTTATAGGGAATTTTTTTTTTTTAGCAAAATCTTTTAATAATAGAAATGACTCATCTTGATAAGTTATTTCACATTAAAGTTTCACAATAAAATTGTTTTAAGGCATTTCTTATATAAAATTAAAAAGACGCAGTATAATAATTCCTAATACTTTTGGTTTCTTTGTTTAATGGCATATCAACCTTCATGGGTTATTTAATGCCAAAGCCATCCTGGCAGAAGAACAATAGTGATAATATCTAACCAATAGCTGGGAGGATAAGGGGGTTTATACCTTTCCCCAAGGGTATTTGTCCAAAAGTGAATGGAATCGCATGACTTGAGTTTGAACTTGCTCCCAATTTCACCAGCCAGCTCTTTAACCATTGCACCATGATTATAGCCCTCCCCCTTTAATCACTAAACTAAAATTAGTTGGTGTTAAGAGAATGAAAACAACAACACAAACAAACAAACCCAATATTCAAAGTGAACAAAAATGATATACAATGGCCCAATCCAAATTGTGGTTAATAGTAAAAGATTCAGTATATAAAAAAAGAGAAAAACAGCATTTAGCAAGGATATCGATCTTTTAAATATTAAAAATAAAAACATAAGTTTCCAAATTTTATTTCATTTTACAGACACACAAATTTGTTTCACACAATGTTTCTTCATTAATCAAATTGTGTATACAAGTCCACAAAGTAATTTATTTAGAAAATCAATTTACATCACAAGATATATTTACATAATATTTAGTTAAAATAATTTGCATTCCATCAGAAACTAATATCAGAATGATACATAAAATTAAAACAAGACAGCAGTTTCATACTGAAAAGTATTAAATAAAAAAGATTGGAATCTAATTAAGCTTAATTTGTATTTTAAGGCTTAAATTATTTGTTTCCAACTTAAGCTGGTACACGAATTTCAATATTTTTATAATAAGAGTTTCCAAGTTTTGGCAATTTTTTTTCCCCTTTACATTGATTTATGAAGTGTAATAATCATTTGGCTAAAAAAAAAATTTATTCAAGAAACAAAAATATTGAAATTAAATCATTGCCATGAAATTGGTAGTGGGAATTTTTTTTTCAGTTGTATATAAGAGCATCGAAAATTGGATTATCTCTGTAACATCTATAAACTACAATAAATGAAAATAATTTTCATCAAAAAAGCCAGGGAGTGGAAAAAATATCAGTAAATATTTGATATTGTGATTAGGTGGAGATTAAATATAATCTTCCAGCCTATTGGTATTAAATATACGGGATTTATTTTTGCATAAACAGGTATTAAAATAAGAGGAAGACATTCAGATCTATTTCAATGAATAATATACGAATATTAAAATTTTCCCCCCTAAAATACAATACAATATAGAGGGAGCGAAAATGAGAAAAAACTTTAATTGTTGAAAACTAAACAGTTTTGCAGAGTGAATTTGTAATATAGAGCTTTCCATTTGACATGTGCAAAATTTACATTACAAATCAACATTTTAAGATCTTGTAGCATTAAAATTAAGTTAGCTACAGTTAATATTGTAGAATATGTTTGAAGACAATGAAATATTAAAATTAATCTCTATAAATAGAGCTTAAAAAAATCTCAATAGAGATTTAGAAAAATTTTTTAAAATGAAAAAGGCTAACCAAAATACAAAAATTAAAAATAACATATCTAGACATGTCATATCATTCTAATTGTTATTAACACCTTTCGAAAAAATTTTCATGTTTTGTCAAAATTAGTTTATCATAATTTTGTAAAGCTATAGCCAAATAGAATTTTGTAAGACTTATATAAATGAAAAGTATAATTTTCTATTTAGCATTTGGTTATCTAAAAAAAAAAAAAAACAAAAAAAAAACAAACAAACATTCAGCAAATGTGAACTGTGGTAATTATTAACTTTTCTTTAATGGAGAAGGAAGTGGGGGGGGGGTCAAATTTAAACTAGGATCAATTGTTCAAGCCTTTGTAGTGGAGGTAAAAAAAAAAAAAAAAAAAAAAAAAAAAAAAAAAAAAGGCCAATAATATAAAAACGAAAAGAAAAAAAAATGGAATGGGTTTTGAATTATACAAAAGTTTTGCTAAAATTACCTACAGCGGTAAAATTTTAAGAAAAAACTCAATAGATGATGATGATTAATCGTGAGCGACTTTCTTGAGAAAAGAGGAAAGCTGAGAAGAATCTGAAGGAATCTGTGTCAGTTGAACCTCCTCTTCTAGACTGTTGTCAGTCAGATCTGAAATGAAAAATTCTCCTCAAATTAGATCTGTAGAATGCAAAAAAAAAAAAAAAAAAAAAAAAAAAAATAAAATCAATATAGCTTCAATTAAAGTTATTGCAAGTATTTCATTTTTCTAAATTTATTTGACAATCATTCTTATCAGTTCTTGCAGCAATATTGTTTCCTGCTGATTATGAGATTCTCTCGTGTGTGTGTGTGTGTGTGTGTGTGTGTGTGTGTGGATAGTATTATGTATACATCTGATAGCTTTGCATCAAACTATTTGGTTGTCTATGGATGAGAGAAAACTATAGAGATTCTCATTCAATTTGTTCTTGCAACTTCAATGAACTCACTGCTGCATTTCTAGGTTGGAAAAAAATAAGTAAAAAACTGGGTTTCCAAATTTTATAAAAAAAAAAAAAAAAAAAAATCTAGTGATGCAGTGAGGTGTTCACTTTCTGCTTCCACAAAGCAAGTTATGGATGTTGAAAATTTTAAATAAACTTAGTCTTGATAATGCCATTATAAATTTAAAGAGGGGTTTCTTTTTAAACTGATTTTATTCAATAAACATTTGTTCTCATTAAGACAGCCAAGATACATTACTTATAAATTTGGTAACAATTTTTTATTTTTTTTTAATTTCAGTTACTTTTTCTACAACATAAGAGACAAAGGATAAATCATGAGCTTATTCTCGTTTCAGTTAGATTGTTATTTCTATGATGGAACAACATTTAAGTCAGTTGCAATAAAAAGCAATTAAAACTAAAAAGACAAAGAAAATACAAGAATTATAAGGGGGAAACTTGAATTTACAATACTTATGTAGTTTAATATTCATGTCCCATACACACTTCAGATTTAGTACTTTTACACACAAATTTTGGAAAATGTTGAATTTACCTTATTGTAAAAAAAAAAAAAAAAAAAAAAAAAAAAAAAAAAAGCTTTCAATACTCATCTGAAGGCTCAAATTTTAATGACCATGAATATCTTCACTTCATTAATTTTTTTTAATGCAAGTCTGTTCATAATAAAAGAGTAGACCAACCTCAAGACTAACATTCTTTTAAGAAGTTTTCTTCCTAAGTTTATTTTATGTTTTTCTTTGTAACCCTTAGACGAGGGTCAAAAATAGCAATTTCAACAATACCAAGATAATCTGATGGAAATACAAAGAAAATATGTTGTAAATCTGCTCATTATATAAAGTCATCAAGAACATTTAAAAATGATTTATATAAGAGAGAATTTAAAAACAAAATCATTTAAAAGTCACTACACAAGATAATATATAAAAATTCTCACCATCAATAATCTGTTTAGTTTTATGAGATGGTGCATATAGACAGAGCAAACCAAATACATAAACGTTCCACATTCCATAAACTCCTGTTGAGAAAAAAGAAAAATTGACTACACACATTTGTGAATAAACAGTGTTAAACAACATTTGTCATGCTATGATCTGGTTTATAGTGTTTTTTTTTATTCTACTTCACCTACATAAAGTTTCCTGGTTAAGTTGGCAACTGAAGTCAAGGGTGACCCAAAGGCTCCTTTTCAATTGCTACAACACCTTTCCCGGGATTGCTCCACTTTACCCTTGATCTGTACCTTATAATGCTGAGCATTAAGCAAGACAGCATCAAGTACCATTTTTTGAGTCGGGTATGATTGACCTGGGATTGAACCCAAGCCTCCTGGGCCATTGGCAAACACTAACCATCATGCCAATGTCTAACCAAAGGATCCAGAATTCCACTTGTATTGATTTGAAATTAAAATTGATGGTTTGGTCTTACAGCAAATCAACCATAGTTGGTTATTTAATGCCAAATCCTCTTTATACATTCATATTAAATATACATATGATTTGTAAACGCATTTTGTTGATAACATTCCTAATGATCTTTTTTGCACACTGTTAAATAGTTTCAAGTATTGCTATATAACAGTCACAATTAAACATTTGTTTGAATACATAATTTGTTCTATTTGACCCATAGATAGGACCCTATCAGGTGTCACCACTCCAGGTCAGAGTGAACCTGGGAGCGATGACAATGAAGGGATACTTCACATTCCAAATCATCAAGGCTGGAACCACACCATCAGATGGTTTAATGTCATAACTAGGACACTTGTTGTGGGGAAGGGAGGGGGGCTTACCTCATCTGCAAAGATGCAGCTTGAGTATTCTACAGTCCCAGCCAACTGGGCCATGTTAAAATTGAATAAATTTTTACATTAAAAAAAAAGATCATATCTTTTGTGGCATCATACAAAAAATAGGTTTAAAATGTGTATCTATTAAATCTTATTTTAAATTATGCCTTATGAAAATAGGAAATAAATGAATAGCATCAGAAAGATGCTGGGTGATTATAACAAGAATATATTTTCAATAAAGCTAAATCAGTAAAGTGGTACAAACAAATGACAATTCAATCAAATACATTCATTCAAAAATTTTGAATTTTCTTTCAAATTACTCAGTCAATAAATCCTACTGCTCTATAAGTTTTAAGGAGAAAAAAAAAATTACCCAAATTTTTCTGAGTGAGGTAAAAACTATTAGAATCTAATATTAATTTCTGATTTTATGGTCATAATTACTGTAACATTTTTATAAAGGGCATTGAAGAGAAGTCAGAAAATATCCAGTAAATATTTAAAACATTAATTAAATTAGTAAGCTCACAAAGTTAAAATTTGATCAACAAAATAGAAAAATACAGAAAGAGCAAAAAGTCAAATATATTCAAAGCATATCAAAGTTTGAAGAAAAAAAATACCGGTGAAGAAGGCACTAGTGTATTCCAAAGCAGGAGATTCTTCTCCCCACTTCCATTGACCTTCACTAACTTGACTGATGATAAAAAAGATCACTGTCAATGCAGCACATACCAAAGTTGCCAACATTAAAAATTTGAATCGGTAAATCAAGCCCTGAAATAATAAGCGGAAAGGAAAAAGTGTCAAAATTTGGACAAGACTGAAACAAATCCACCTGCACAAAGCCAACATTAGTTTTACTCATTAATACTTTATTTACAAGCCTCTTTCAATAAAAAAAAAAAAAAAAAAAAAAAAAAAAGCAAAATTCAACAGTATATAGATAAAAAGTCATAAAATATTAAATTTAAAAAAATCTACTATCAGAAGATAAGTTAAGGTTTCATCAGAGTTAAAAATCAACAGTAATTGTCCAATTTTTCAAAAATCATGCTATAAACCACATTTGTAATTTGATAGTTTTTGAATTTGATAATTTTCAGTAAAGTAAAGCGTAATATGCAGAATAACTGATAAAACCTAAATCATTTGAGGCAAGTATTTCTTTTATGCTTTAAACCAAGATTGATGTAAAAATCCCAAAAGGATGCAAACACTATGCCCAGAAACCCCTTTACATTTCATATATTAAAAAAAAAAATCCAAATGTAATAGTTATATTAAAAAGAATAATATACTATGAGAAAGAGAAGATAAAAACCAAGATAAATGCTGGCTGAAATTTTGGTAATACTAAGTTTCAGATGCCAAAATATCTTTAAGAGTTTTATCTACTAAACTGACAAGATTCAAAATGCCATTCACTAATTTAGTCAAGAGACCAAATACAACTTTACCTGTTCATAGTAATTTAATTATACTTCCAAATTGTGGTGGCATTTCTGTATGAAAATTTATCAAATCTATCAGCAAATAGTAAAACTTTAGCTTCAAAAACTTAATGTTTTTAGAAAGACAGTTTTAAAATGAAGATAATGACAAATTAAAAACAGAACAAACCTGATAATATTTTCTTCGAGAAGTACTCATATGGGGCAAAACAGTTTTCTTAACACTTATTGTCCTGAAAACTTTAAAAATCATATAACACAAGAAAATAAAGTAAAGACAAGCAGCAACACCAGCTAGAATGACTGAGCCAAGCTGAAGTCAGAGTTAAGGAAATTAAATGTAAAACTAATGAGCTTAAATTAAAATAGAAAGCATTTCATCTGCAGTTAAGTTAAAAATCTTACACAAAATAACTTTCAGATAAACATGACTAAATTTTAGGCTTGTATTAGACTTGCATCAAGAATTCATCTTTTTCCTTAATATAATAAAACATACAACAGTAACAATGAAATCTAAGTTTAAAAATTACCAACTTTCCAATGGGAAACTATAAATGTAAAAGAATAATCAGTTAATGGGGATAGAGACTTAAACAGCAAAAGTAGTCAATGTAAAAAGGATACAGCTAGATTAGTTCCAATTTTTGTTGCCCATATGCTAAAAAATGGGTTTTTCAATTGCACACCTCTGAAAGTTAAAATAGATAATTAAAGCAAACATTTCAGAACAATTATGCACTTATCTCTAATATAATTAAAATATATCAAATGCACTTAAGTAGGATTTTTGGCAGATTTCTATAGACAAATAGCCTATTTTACATTTCAAATATAAAGAAAATCTTTTTTAAATAACCATTTATTCCTATCACAAGTAATTGATAAGTTAATTAAATTTCACTTGGATTCTTTCACAAAACATTAGAAAACTATACTCTTATTACTATTTTAATGAACTGCTTGATTAGGATTTGATATTTGAAGAGCAGCAATTGTAAAATGTCCTCAAAAATTTAATTTACTAAATTTGGGAAGTAATATAATTGTGTGCTTAAGATTCCACCGATGAAGCTTATGCAATTAAAGTTTTTAATAGTTTAGAATTTGTACAGTTAATGTAATAGTTTTGTTTCTATCTTAAAAAAAAAAAAAAAAAAAAAAAAAAAAGAATAAAATAAAATAAATAAAATTTCAAATTTAATGTGGTATATGAGAGTATTCAGGGTAAGAAAAGGTTCAGTTAGGCTTGTATAAAAGTTTTTAGCACTTATGAAATACAGACTGAATGAAACCTAATTTACTGGAAATATTTGCACACATTAAAAATGGCTTTACATTGAAATAAGTTATACGCATATTTAAATAAATGAATAAAAATTTCAATTAAAATAGTAATACTGATTGAAGATTAGACTGCATAGTTTAAGAAATGGATTTCTAAATTAAAAGCAAGGAAAATATAAAATATTAAATTACCTTTCACACATTTCAAATACAAACAGCATGATACAACCAAAGCCAACTGCAGCAAGATGCTTCCAGTAAGTAGACACCCTATTTCTGTCCACTTGATCCTTTATTTAAAAAGGAAATAAATAAATAGAAAATATTTTTTTAAATATTTTGTTTAACTATGTACAATCAACATTTAAAAGTCGAATTTAACCAAAATTCTTTCAAGATTAAAAGAGAAATTGCCTCAATTGTAATGTTAAAATAATTCAATTGTATAAATACCCGAACAGAAAAATTCATTGTTACTTCCACAATGAGAAACAAGAATTTGTCTGCTTTCAAATCAATAAGGTATGGTAATTGTATTCAAGATTTTTTAAAAATTAGTATTTGTCTTTTTTTAAATCCTAACTAAAATGTTCCTGTAAGTTATCTAGAAAAATGTAGCTCACAATGCCAACATTTGTCATTTCTCTCACAAAAAAAAAAAAAAAAAAAAAAAAAAAAAAAAGAAAGAAAAGAAAAAATGTTAAGCAAAAGTATTTAACCTGGAAAAGTTTTCACAATGGAATGAAAAAAAAAATTAAGACATTTTACAAATATCCAAGAACTAGCGTTATAACAAAATATCAAATACTTACAATCATGTGTTCACCAACAAAAATTAGCCAAAACGAGAGCAATACAGCATAAAAAACTCCTTGGCGTATATCACTTAAAAGTAGCATGAATGGCATATTAAGCCATAAGGTCATCCATTCTAATGGCACTAAGAAAAGAAAAGAAAGTGAAGTTTTATTTAAAACTTCCAAAATGGATTTGAAATAGTTTTGTTATCTTTATCATAAAAATGTAGTCTAATATTAAAACAATAACCTTTTCATTTAACATCCTTCTTTATATATAATATAAAAAAAAAGAAAAAAAAAAGGTATTGTTGCTATCCCAATGTTTTGACCAATTCATACCTTGCTAAGGTATATAATTCATGTGGAAATAGGACAAAAATTTCACAAAAGCTCCAAGTAGATCAATAATCTGAACAACTCTAAGAGCGAGAATGACTAACTCAAATGTTACAGATCTGTTGTAGAATTAAATTCTTTAAGTTTTTAAATTTTAATATATACACACCACAATATTCAGATACAAATACATATTTTTGAAGCTATTCAAAATTATTTTTGGTATCCAAATCGATCAATTTACACAAAATTAGAAATTTATACTTACTGTTCAATGTTGACAAAGCAATACCCAGAGAGAACAAAGTCCTAAAATAAATAACAAAAATTCTTCATGCCAAAATGTCAAGAAAAAGAATCCAGATGCTTATATGTTCTTTATGCAAACAAATCAATGTAAGTACTATACTAATAATTTGAAATGATTTTTTTTTAAATTTGGTACTTACATTTGAAATATAGATAATTTTTTTTTTAAATTAGAAGATATTTTTCAATTATAATGAATGACAGTAGTTTAACAGTAACTTAAGTTTAATACTTTGATAAAAGAGTAAATTTCTCCTTTACTATGTTTAGGAGAGATTACATGAGATAACCAAGAGACAGATTTTCATTTTACAATTATCCGAGATCAAGCAGATTTAAGTAAAATGAAAGATTCAATGTTTCCTATGAGACATTTCTAAATACCAAAAAGTTATAACTAAGCAATTTTAAAAAAATAAATAAATAGATTGTACATTTTTAAGTGTTTTGCTGAACATGAAAAGTCATCCAATGTATAAAATGGGTAGCTGAAAGAATTTTTCACACTTCTGAAGGGGATTTAACAATTGAAAGCCAATGAAGACACAAATAACTTCCATAAAATTTTGACAAAGCAGAAGGAAATTATAATCAATCAAAATGAATACAAGCTTAGAAATAGGTAAGAATTAGCTTAATTCACATCTAAAAAGCTCAATACAAACAACATTAGCAACAGAAGATAATTAATTCAAATGCCTTATTGGATATCTGTTGAAAAATGTCTACTAAAAGATATATAGAGAAAAGACACCAGCTGGAATCTAAGTGGTATTAAAGGCATAGATATTTTGCAGAAAGTTCTGTATTCTTATACATAAATTAGCTTCAGTTAGAAAACAGAATAAATACTCTACAGCAATATAACCAATAAAAGTTATAGTGATTATTTCAGGAGCAATAACGAAATTAGTGTGGGTTGGCAACAACTGAGAAGAGCAAAAACCATTTCATGACTTAAGTGATAAAAAAAAAAAAAAAAAAAAAAAAAAAAACTTTAAACATATTCAGATATTGTTCACTTGATTAACAAACACACCTCATGTATTATATTAATATTCTCGTTATTAAGCGAATATAAAATGTTAATATTGCCATTTTCACAGAATCAGTCTTCTCCAGTCTGTCATAGCTTATGTTAAAAAAAAAAGCAATATTTTTTTGCCTTTTAATATTTAATATTTAATATTTAATATTAAACTACTTGAGGAAAAGGTTGGTAACAATGAGCATCCACTGGCATTTTTCGCTGGGAGTTGCAGAGGGTGTGCAAATAAGAGATGGAACATTAATTTTTGTAAAACTTAAATATTTAGAGAGGGTAGGGTGTTAAAAAAAAGGTGGGGGGTGGAAATCACTGGTCTAGAAGATCACTTGGAAATTTTGTAATTTAGAATTGGGTGGTCAAAATTATTCATTAATGAATTTTTTCCTTCAACATTATGAAGAACACTTATCAATCTTTCCATCTTTCAAGTAACTTCATAATTTTATCTTCCTGAGAAGACTTTCACTTTTCTCAGCAATGAATTCTCTAGAATAATTTTCATTTATTTATTAAAACATTCTGTTAAGACTGCAATAAACAAATTTGAGCTGAAACATTTTTTGCAAGGTCACCAAAGTAATATTCACCTTAGTGTTAGACCAATGAAATATTAATCACTCAATTCCAGAATTGCTGATTTTAGTTGAGCTAAATGGAAATGAGTCATAATAGAAAGAGGACTTCCCATTTCACCTTCTTTGGATGAAAACTGACCTTTGGTACATTTAGTGGCAAGTAATTTTATTTGAACCATAACCTCATGCATTCTTAGAACACTCATTTTTCATCACTTGTGACAATTTAAGTAGTGAAATTCAATTAAGGAATTGAGTCTACAGAGGTTTTCTCCACTTATGAGGAATTCATATCAAATTGAACATTGTTTAGCAAAAAATCAAACTCCATAAACTGAAAATATTGCTAATTTTCTTCCCTCTTCATTGCTAGAATAAAGAAAAACAAGATAGCCGTTACATATAATCTAACTTTCCATTGACTTGTAACCTAAAAATTAACCTTGGTATTTAAATCAGTTAAAAAAAAAAAAAAAAAAAAAAAAAAAAAAAAAAAAGTATGCACATGTATGGCTAGAGATTTATTTTATAGAGCTATCACTTAACAAAGCAAAATAACCTCATCATTTGAAGTATTCAGACTATTGTCTTCATCTTTATTATTATATTCACATTTCAGCCAATGCATCCTTCAGATGTTTAATGTCTAACTATAGAGCCTACACAACTTTGAACTGAAACTTTATCCATGGGGGTAGATTGTTCTAATTATGTAAACCTTAACTGGATACAAGTGTTAAGCTATAGTAAGTATTCCTCATTATTTTACCTGTAATCAGAATTGAACCTGCAACCCCTGGATGATTTCACTTAGAACCATCAGCTGAAACATTATGAATATAACAAAGGTGAAGACAACAGTCCTAATACTCTAAATGATAAAACTCAAGTGTGATCTAAAAAATTTAAATAAGCAAAATAATCAAATTTTAATTTTGTTGAATTAGGAGAGTTATAAAATTTTGATAAACCATTATAATATTGTGGAAAATTATAAAATAAGATTTTATCTCTTTACAAAAGATATTTAAATCAAATGTCCAATTCAAGCCAACTTTTCCTTTCTGCACTTTCATCTTTACAGAGAACACATACCAATGAAATTTAATATTGCTCAAAATTTCATAAATAACATGTGTATTTTGTTAAAATAAGCTTTTATTATTAAAATGTTTTTAGTTACTTCAATGTTAAGTGATATCAACTTTCAAACTACTCACAAATAGCTGTAAAATTTCATTTTCTCATGCTAAACAAATTTAAAAATAGATATTAAGATTAGAGATATGTTTTATTTGTTCAGGTTCAAATAAATAAACAAACAAAAAAAATTGACATTTTTATGGTTTCCATACTTTTTAATATATTTGAGATCATTTAGATCTTTCTTTTTTTGCAAGTAGTCAGACAATTTTTTAAGATCCTACAGGGAAGCTATCAGAACCCTTAGAATTGGAAGAATATCAAATCTAAACCTTATATAATCATTGTCTATCCCCCACCTGCCATAATCACTTAATGCTATATTTGTTGTTATTGTTTTTATTCATCCTGGTGGTAGTGGTGATATCTTGATCTTATCTTAATTGAGTGAAGCATTTTTAACTATTAAAATCAATAACAACTAGCAATGCTTCATGTTATAAAAAAATAAAAATCATAATATTGGGCTTATTCTATTAACTTTCATGATAATCATTAAGGGACTTATAACAATTAAACTTAACAGAAAAAAATTAAAACTTTTACAGACACTTTAAGAATGAAAACTAAAAATAAGAGAAATATCTATCTTACCTCTCAAGCAAATTGGGTCCTCGTTCAAGTAACATGATTCTGTGCCAAAACCAGACTAAGCAAGGAAGGAGAAGCAAGAACATTACTGTTTTCAATGATAACCAAACCTTTGTAAAACCTCCAGTTTGGCTAATTGCCTATAAGTAAATAGAAATATATTAAAAACAATGACAGTACTTAAAGAGAAAAGAAAAAAAAAAATTTATATAAGTTAGAAAATACTGAATATCAATAAGTTAATTTTTACGAGAAAAATTTTATCTATTATTAATTTTGATTAGCATTTTTCTAATTTCAGTTGCTTTTTACTATAACTGATAGAAAGACATGAGGTAACTTATCTTTGGAAATGAACCTGACTAACCAAGTTCAAATCCTGGACAAACGGGTTTGCATTTTACTTTTGCATTAATGCCCTTAGGAAAGACATGAATTCTCCTTCCCCCCACCAGCTATGGATAAATATTAGAGCAGAGTGAGCTCTTTAGCCTTGGTAAAGCAACCAGCCTAAGAGAAGGAAAAACTGAATTTAAAAACCAAGGAGTGTCAGACTAGTCACTCTAGCTAAAAACCTACTTGCTACAAAACCACAGCACCAGAGATGGGCCTGTGGGCCTCTATGCTCCTTAAAGGTTTGGTTTAATATCATTAACTCCTTATGGGTCATTTACTTCCAAAATTTGATTCATTTGTAAATGTTTGATTGTAATCCTAACTATTTTTCAATGTTTATTATATTTTTAAGAAATTGTCCTTTTGTCTAATTATGTTTGCAATTACATAATATCAAGTATTTCTATCAAATACAAATAATTTGCACACAGTTGTATGGTTTCAACTAATGATAATACACAATCATAGGATCAAGATACTGTTCTCAATACAAATTAATTGCACAGTTATAAAGGTATCAAGTTCTTCAAATACTAATAGTTTTCAAATGGATCTATTTGATGCATGGATGAGACCCTAACAAATGCTACTACTACAGATCAAAGTGGACCTGGAAGTAATGGCAATGAAGGAGTAGTTCACATTTCCCAGAGCTCCAAAACTGAAGCCTCACCACCAGATGCAATTTAGTGTCATACCCAGGATAAGCCTATAGTGAGTGATGGTCTTATCCTCCACAAAGGATGCAGCCTGTGTATTCTAAGCCCTGGCAACAGAGCCAGCTCAAGGGCACTAAAATTTATATTTATTGCAACTCAATTGTATATTTAAAGGATGAAAGAAAATACAAGTCAAAGCTAATAAGAACAGACAATGCTTCAGTTAAAAAATTTCTTTAAAGATTTAACATTTAAGAGTTAAAAAAAAAAAAAAAAAAAAAAAAAAAAAAAAAAAAAATGGGATACTTAATTCCCAATTTAAAATTATTTTCTGCAAGTTCCAGAGATGAAATTCATATACACTAGAACTAGTTATCTTAATGAAATGATTGATTTTAAAATTTTGCTCAATTTAAATATCAAAGTTGGATTAAAATCCAAAACATAGGTAAAAAAAAACTTAAACATTTTAGAATAAATTCAAATTTTTATTTTATTTCATAAAAACATAATTGATGAAATAGTATGGAGGGAGGAAAGAAAAGAAAATTACTCACAAACAGCCAAATATCTTGCAGTTTTCCAATGCCCAAATTTGTACTTTTGTGTTCATGGACAGGGATACGGATATTCACAAGATAATAATCATAGTGACAACTTCCCAGTTCAAAAAAAGGTAGTATATTACACTTGTAGTGATTTTGAGGCTTTTTCTAAAAAGAAAAAAAAAATCCAATAATTAGTTTCCATAATTATTAATAGATAAAAAAGAAAATTAGTGTAAACATGCCATTTTGTAAAAAGTTATCCACTCAAAAGCCAATTTTCAGGATAAATGTTGATAAGGTAGTGCTTTTAATAAAAGATTTAAATTTTTGTAATTTTAAGAATGAAGAGAATTCAGAAGTTACCTGTTCCTCCTCAATTGTACATCCAAGTTTACGAGTAACAACAGATTCAGCCAATAATTTCCAGTCACTTGGACCATCATCCATATCTCGGTAGCCTAACTTAACTTCCATTTCAAGAGTTGGATCATCCGCTAGAATCAAGAAAATTTTTTTTAATCACCGAGAAGTCACATAACATTTTTTATATTTGAAATCTAACAAAACACTAATTTTGCTTAAATGAATATACTAATATTTTAACGTTTTCTCAATATACTTGCTTCTTAAAGAAAACTAAATACAAGAGTAATTTTAATAACAATGAAAAGTTTAAATATTAATCAACCGATCACAGCTTATTCTACATAAGGATGAAACCTTGTTCTTTAAGTCAACTATGCAGTAAAGATTATATAAAGTAGTAATGCACATTTAAATCTTATTGTGTATCGATAGTCTATTTTCTATTGCAAAATTATTTAAACATTACCATCAATTTTGACAGAACAAGTAAAGTTAGAAATGAATTAATTAATCACACACACAAGAGGAATCTGATGATAAAATTGTTTTTACAAGAGATTAAAAAAGGAGGCGGATTAGGGGTGAATTGCTTTAATCTGGTATCATACTCAAGTGATAGTTTTTATTTTATGGTGTTAAAATAAAAAGAAAAAAAATGGACGCTCTCGAGTGATATTTACCGAGCATAAATGTGCATACATTTGAGCTCATCCACACATCATATACACTCGCCTATAAGATTTAATGAAAAGGCGTAGTTAAAAACTGAAAACTATCAACGAGAAAGACGAATAATTCGAAAGTGAAGTTCTATCAACTTTGCTGAATGCTGATTAAAAACAAAAATCTTAATAAGAGTTATCCGGGAAAAGAATTTGTTCAATTGTAAATACTTACACATTGGGTGATTTTCATCATAAGCAATTTCAAGTTGTAAAACTGCAATAACATTTTGGAACCATCGTGACATGTCTAGTTGCTTTCCACCTTTAGGGCCAGGTATCCAAAATGAAAATACAATTTGATTAGGAGAAATCTGTTCCAATGCAACTTTTGGATCATCAAAGCTTGATAATGACTGACAGCTTTCAGGACCACCTCGAGGAATAAACCACTGTTTTTTGTGAGCATGACGTCCACGATCCATGCATTTTGTTCCCAAAATTGACAAAACATGAGAAGGTGCTGGTGCTTAAATGGGAGAGGTTAAAAAAAAAAAAAAAAAAAAAAAAAAAAAAAAAAAAATTAGTGGAAGCGAATAGTAAATTAATAGAAAGTCAAAGTAAAATACGATATCTGAAAATGAAGAACTTCAGAAGATCATAACAAAAAGTCAGATGAGAGTCTGTAGTTATCAAATCCCTCCGCCACGAACAAAATGCTACCAATGCCACGTTAAGTAAAAACAAAACAGTATTAACTACTATGTAATATGGATTTCATTACTTCTAATCGGCATGTAAAGAAATAAATCAAAAGAAAGTCAAGATCTGATAACCTAAAATTAAGATACTTAAAATAATTCTAAGATTTAAGAAGCTGATCGAAAATAAATAAAATAGTGTAAATAAAAGTAGAATATTTCCTCAAATTTCATATATATATATATATATATATATATATATATATATATATATATATATATATATATATATATATATATATATATATGTGTGTGTGTGTGTGTGTGTGTGTGTAGATAAACTAAAGCAATACCACTTACATTAAAGTAACAAACCGCTTGAGATATTGATTATAGAATCTGAGAAAAAAAAATCTAGAGTATAGTTTTTCAAGAGTTAAGTTTACACACGAATTATGCTACTTTCAACAATTACTTTTATGGAATTTCTTCCGAGTAAAATAAACTGCACAAAGTTCAAGAAAACAAGATTGACAAAGTAAATTAATTGCCGCAATATTAAATAAATATCAACCAAAACAGGAGAAAATAATTTAAAGATTTAGCATGTATCCGAATAAAATTACAGATTTTACATTTGGTTTGATTCATACTGAGTTAAAAATGACCTTGTATAATGGTAATTCAGGCATAAACATTTCTGGTCTTTGATTTAAATGTAAAACATTTAAATTAGCAAGACCGCTATTAAGATATCAGTTTGTATTTATTATTACAAAAAACAAATTCACCAGAATATGAATAATTTTAATTTAATCTTTCATGCTTTATTTAATAAGCGTCTGTACATACCAGATCAATAGAGATATAGATATTTGTTGTGCAAGTTTTTTTTTCCTTTTCACCTAAGAGACGATTTTTACCTAAATTGACGATCCTACGCATCAATATTAATGCATTGAAACTCTAAAGAATCTGAATAAACTAAAATATTTTTGAGCATAGATCTAGAAAAAAAAAATAAATAAATAAAAAAATTAACACACAGAGGAATATTATTAAAGGAATTAGAAATACCCCCCAAAAAGCTAAGAGTTTAAATTTGAGTAGTTTATAGTTCTTTTGGAAAGAAATATAAAAAGTTGTAAAAAGCTGGAGCAATCAATACAAATTCAAAAGTTTGTCAGCAGATCAGGACAGTCAAGATTTAAGAAAACCAAAACAAAAGTCTTGTATTTTTATATGCAGTGAAATCAACTTTAAAATGTTGACCGATTAAGACAGTAAAATATCTGCTTAAAAATCATAGATGAGAAACTGATTGTTGCAGATACACTTTGAGAAAACCCAAAGAAATTTAGATTTTGACACCTTGAAGAATATATTATTAGATAGGATGCGTTGATCATTCATAAATCGAGTTTTAATTTTAGAGAAATCATTTTGTAAACACGAAACAAACAAGCAATTTGTTTACAAATAATCAACTATCCCTTAATCATGTTAGATTAGAAAAATGCTTTTTTGCTTATATAGGAAAATATATTGTGTTACGCGGTCAAGAATTTTTAAAAGTTGAAAACGCGAAAAGATCTAATAATATAATTGATAATTTGAAAGAAATAAAATAAATAGCTTCTAAATTAGTAAGTTTTGGTACTTGTCCAGAATGAAGAAGGAAAGACTAAAAAATATATAGGTGGGTGGGTGAATTATGAGTTGAAGATGTGGTTTTTAAATATAAAAGTTCAGTTAAAAAATAAAAAAAATTTGAAAAATAAATAGATACTGACAGAAAATTACTTTTTGATGATTAAGGCATATAACTAAAATAAAATTCAGAAATTACATCACAAAATTAAACACCCTGATGAAGCTTTAATGTAAACACCAAAACGTTTGACGTTGACAAATAATTCAATTATAAACAAAATCATCAGGATACCTTGCGCGTATGTATAATATAATCATATATAGACAGACACAGACACAGATTTTTAGCGGGATATTTCGGACAATTAGATTGCAGAAAAGTGTAAGGAAGCTCAGAAGGCGAAACGTTAAATACTCCACCGAATTTGTGGCTTTCCGGTCACGTTTCTTTCGTTCTGTCTGATCATTCATTCATTATCAGCGGTGAGTGAGGGGAAAAAAGTGACATTAAGATTTTTTAAATACTCATCAATACTTTCGGGTGGATATTTCATTTGACAAAGTGTGCATCAACAAATACAGAAAACATTTCAACAAACTTTATTAAAGTAAGCAACTCGTAAATTTCTAATTCAAAATTGAAAGAAATACGACTGAAACCAGTGGAAAGTTACTGTTCAATCCCAGTATTTGTCATTTAAAATGTTGACATTTTCTTTCGGTAATATTCACACAAGAAGAATCGTAAAAGATTAAAGAAAAATCATTTGGAAGTGAATTTAGGGAGAGAAAGGGAGATATGCGTCAGAATGTTTGTTCCAATGACCGCCATCAGTTTACAGAACTTTTACCTGAAAGTAAGGCAGTCTTAAGTAGCTTAAAATAAGAGGTTCTAAAGAGAAGAAAAAGAAATAATCTATGAGTTTATAATCAAATGAAAGAGTTGGTTATTCAAATGGAAATGATATCGGAATTTATAGCCCTAACATTTTTGTGCGATCCAATGCTGAAGAGGAAGAGGAGGAGGGGGGGTTAACTCGCTAAAAAAAATGTACCCGACTGACTTTCCGACCTCAATGAGTAGACAAAAACTTTGACGCAGTTGAGTAGTAGTACGAAGAATATTTTCAGAAAGAGAAATACACCGATAAATATTTTCTA
>CAUZXS010001305.1:2500-45000 GCA_963585895.1 Sepioteuthis lessoniana
AATCGGTTATATAACGATAACTTAACAGAAATTATATCATATAACCTCTAAATTTTCAATGGAAATTTGGATTTGTTTTTGAAACAATATGAAATAACTACTGAAAACAAAAATAGGAATTATAAAATTTCTCGAATTAAACATTTTAACATAGTCTATTATGAATTATATTTAAACATAAAAAGAAAGTGAAAATGAATTTTAGCGATTAATAATGCATCTCTAAAATATCTGGCATTGATAAAATTATCGATAAAATTAAAATAAATCTGATACGACTTAATGAAGCACTTTAATTAATTAAAAGATTATTCAGTGTGTTGTGCTATTTAAACTTTCAAGTAAAGAACGGTGATGGATATTGTTTAAGTTTTATATTTCGTTTCTAAACTAAACAAATTTATAAACGCAGAAATTAAACATATATAACGAACAATTAAATAATACTCTTGAATATATTTTTTTCGAAAAATGCAATAAACCTGGCAACATTTTAAATCCAATTACAAATTGATAAAATATCATTTAACGATATTCAATAAAAATAAATTTTGGTTTATTTTGAAATTTCAATTTTTGTTCGACAGCTGTCATCGCATAAACCAAAGATTTTTTGAGTTATCGCTTTATTTTTGACAACTTATAATGAAATCATCTTTAATCAAAGAAATATTTAGATATATACTCTGCAATCTTTTGCTTGGAGATTTCTTTTGGAGCGTAATATACAAATAGACAAGTAATCGAGAATTTGGATTGGTAACAAGATGGTAGGCTTGTGATTTCTCGATCTTGTACAACCCAAGTAAAAGGAAATTTGTCAAAAATCAATGTTCACATCAAAATTTTCTCCAAAACATACATATGATTTCTACACAAAACAGATCTATCCTTGGAAAATTAAATAACGGACGCAATAAAAAGAACTTATGCTTGAATGAGGCTAGCGCATGACTAAATTGATTTAAAATATACAGCTAACACGTCACTAAAAATGTCGCATAAAAGTTAATATATGCAGACTTTACCCTTTTATGACTGAATCCTTGTCAACGTATTTTGTTTAATAACTTAATTATTGGAGTTCCGAAAAATTGTCTGGGTAAAAATAGAAGACAGACATTCCACACAAATAAGAAATACGTATTAATACATTGGAGTCGTTGTCAATTTTAAGTGGTGATGATTTTTCCGCATAGAGAGTGTAGTGCACATGTTTCACTACTATTGTTGAAATCAAACGAATTTGAACCAATAAAATGTAAATTATTTTTTCTTTAGTTTAATTCATTTTGAGTCTAAGAAATTATTTTTAATTAATTAGCAATGTAAAATATCTCAAAATCACGTTTTACAAATTGTAGAAAATACTTGTTTTTAAGTAATTGTGACATATAATACCCCTATTTTCTTATGGTAAGTGATTTGAGCCACAATTTATTCGAGCGCAACACAATAAATAATAGGAATTTTATTCACAGAAGATAAATATGTTGTTTTGTTTTCAGAAACTTTTTCTGTAAAGATAAATTTTGCATTGTTTTGAATTGTTTCATAGCAAAAATTAGTCTAATCCAGCAATAGTATTAGCTTTCAGGTAATTGAAATGGCAGAAAAATAAACAGTGATTCACTCCTGAACAGAAGCTTGTGATCAACTTTTGCTGGCTATAAAGAGTAAAACATGTATAATTTACCTGTGTGATATTCATGAAGAATCATTCTCTAGTAAAAAAACAAAAAAAACAAACTTATTTACAAATGGGCTAAACATAGATTTTCCATTACGAGCCTGAGTCGAAAGGACAGTGGGTGCAGTGGAAAAACGCTGATTCTCCGGAAAGGAAAAAATGTTCTTGGCGCCATGATCAGTAAAGAAATTAATGCTGACAAGATATGATGGGTTCTTTTTATATGCCATCATTTTGTGTAAAGGTAAACCTGTAAATAATACTTTTTATTGGCGACTCTTTACTCAAAATTCACAGGATCAATTGAAATATTCGCGTATAATAATTAACATCTTTTTTTCCTTGTTTCAAAAATGTTTTTTTCTCTGTTTCAAAAATGTATATAATTGTGTGTCAGTATTTAATAAAAAGACTATCGGTCTCTTAAACACCTTTTCTATATTCTAAATTGAAAATGCCAAAAATATTACAATATAATAACTAGGAATTTTATAAGAATATTTTCTTTATTCAAGGAAATTTAACTGAAGTGGCTTAATTGATAATATCTATTGACAATAAGGAAGAGATTGTTAGTCAATTTGAATTTAGAACTACCAAAGAAATGGGTATTGGAATTGAAGGTTAACAACAGCGAAAATGGAATCGGTAAAAAGAGGAACAATTCCAACAGTGCATGTTTGCATTAAATTAGTCTGAAGTGAAGGCATGAATCCATATCTTATCTTACCAGCTGTTGGTATACGTATAGTAGACAAGCTCTTCGGTTTAGATAGATAACTAGTCTGGGATAAATACAATTATCTATTTACAATTAGAATCTTCGGTCTCTCAAGTTGCCTGATGCCATCTTCACTCACATTCTAGCAATTGACGTCACTGGCTGTAAGATTATTGGCTCGAATCATTTCCAGGGACAAAATCGCTCGCATGGAAAGCAGAGACTTACTTCATGGATAAATGTCCAATTTCGATACAAACTTGATCAAGTGCGAGTCCATAGTCTCCCAAGATTAACGGAATCGGAGAAAATCTGTTTGACCTATGGGAAGATTTTAGCTTCAAATATTGATTCTAATTAAGAAAGAGGATCTAAATTGAAACAGAAATGCGAGCAATAAGCTATGATCCGAAGGGTGACACGTTGCTACAAGGCCTAATAAAACGTGCAGAATTTATATATCCAAACGTCAAAATAATAAAAGAATGTATCTTTTACCGATACGATTATTAGTAAATAATTGAACCTTGATAATTAAGTTAAACCTCGTAGTGTTTTCACCTAGATTAATGATTTTATAAAGGCTATTGTTCACTAATTTATATCCGAGTATCCTTCTCCGAGATAGATCCCCTATCAAATGTTTGGGGTTTACGACTGCACTAGAGTGCGAGATGATCCTTAAGTCTATCTTTATTCAGGTCTTATTTCACCTGCTGAGTAACTAGTAACTTCCTCATCAGGTAAGTCTACTACTGAGGGAGCCGGTTTAGTAGCCCTTGATTCGACTATGAGGCAAATTGTATTGGGTTACTTGTAATCAGTAACAGGAACTTGCTGCATTTCCCATTGCAGTAATAACTTAGGAATAGGTGTCCATCGAACTTTTCCCTCTCCCTCTATGTGTGAAGAGCAGGGCGGAGTGGGCTCTTTACCACTGGTATGACAACTAGTTTACAATGAAATCTCTGAATTCTCACTTGCTAAATTCCCTTAAAATGACCTTGAGTTGTATCCTGACAGTTCGGAAGAATGGATAAATATATCTTTTAGCTATGATAAGATAATCGACATAAATTCATTTACATTAGTAATTATTTGAACTTATTCAGTGAACTAATAGCTCCCTCACGGGAAGCAGTGAGTCGCGGTACCACAGCATAGCAATGATTACATCTGTCTAAAAGGTACTCTTACTAGTTTCCAGGAAAGTCAGCAAAATCACTTTTAGCTCGTGTATGGTTCTCCTTCTTATTACGAATATTTGGATGAAAATAATCAAATAGTTTATCAAGTATTTGATAAAAGCAATCTGATACACGATAAAGTACTATATTAACACATAAATATTATGCTAAAAACGTTGATACCGAACTAAAAATTAACCTCTTTAACCAATTAATAGCTTATAAATTGCTTTCATATTCTAGAGACATCTAAACAGAATTTAACTTTTTTACGTATAAAATAAAGCGATTTAAGATAGCGAGACTTAAAGTAGTGAAGGTCTCATAATACATATTAATATAATAACACGATATATACATATATAAAGACATTACCTGAAACTTCAAAGTAAAAAAAAGTGAGAGAGATAGAGAGAAGGAAGAACTATCTAGACCAAACAACTTTTTAAATCTATTTCTCTATTAGTTTTTTTATTCAATCTCTCTCTCTCTCTCTCTCTATCTATCTATCTATCTATCTATCTATCTATCTAATATTTATTTCTCGGCGGTACGGCGTGGCTTATCTCTTTTTTATTTCTTTTTTCTCCTAATTTATCTTCGCTCTGCTTTTTTATTGGGTTTTCATTCTGCTTTTTAACTGAATTATATGAAAGGATTTCAGTCGACTTATGCTTCGGTGTTCTCAGTTCACTATTTTAATAGATATTAACATTTCAGACTCATAGAGTCAACAAAGTAATAATCAAGGCGTAAATAATTAATTCGTGCTTTAGGCTATGCCTGCCGTGTGGAATATAAAATCTAAAAATATCCAATAAATAGATAGATAATAAAACTTTTATTTTCTTTCAAACTACAAAATTGCTACAAAATCCTAGAATCAGAAATGGCCATTTATAGATTAAACCAAATACTTTTCACCATTCGACTCTTTTATTTCATTTTTATGGGAAAATTTTAGTCAGTTTCTGACAAAAGAGAATTGCCTTCAACCGAATCTATTGATGCCTCCCAAAGGAGAAGAACTTATGATTGGTAAACCTTGACACCGAATGAGTCTTTTGTTCAAATCTTCTCGAAACAGAGAACACCTGACAAATATAATCAATGAATACCCGCATCTTTTTTCAATAAAAATCGATTTGTCTGTTATTTGATTTTATGGCATACTGGAGAGTGCTTCCCTTTCAGTTTTAAAAAACCAACTCATTTACACAAACATATGAGTACACACACAGCCACCAAGCTCGCATGTTAGCTTGCAAGCTATCTAGCAAGATAAATAGATAATCATACATCTCTGGAGACAACAAGCTAAGGTGATATTTATTCGGTTTCCCACATGTCCAAAATGAGACACGAGGTCGGTTTAATATGGTTCTGCTCGGCAGGAAGCAAGTTTAGTTTCCATCGGTATTCACCTTCAGATACGCCGCAGGCACCAGGCTAACATCCCAGCCTTTTAGGCTTAGAAAAAGATACTGCCTGAGAGGAGAAGCCTGTAACTAAGCTGATTGTTTTATATCACCATCCGTCACCTATGTACGTATGTATGCATGAAAACTGAAATTATGTGCTTTAATAAGAATGGTGTCATCCCATTGAATGTCAAAACTCTTACTCTTCCGGAGAAATAATACGCCTAGGACACCTCGGGTGCAATATCTCATCAATTCAAAGTGATATCAAAGTTCTCCTAGGAAAGCCATGGAGAGGTATTGACATGTTAACGACCTTATGGAAACCTGGTCTCTCAATAAGAATAAAATGGGAATTCTCCTGAGCTGTAGCCATATTAGTTCTAATGTATGGTTGCACTACTTCGTCTCTGACAAAATGCATTGAGAATTACGTAGAGGAGAACTACAGAAAAATACTGCGCGCTGGTTTCTAATAAATAGCACGCTACAAAACAACTGTCCAGCTTCTTACCTCCCATCTCACAAACCATCCAAGTATTATGAGCAAGACATTGCTGTGGAAATTAGGACGAACACATTAGCAATATTTAACTATGGACTCCTACACATAAACACACCAGTATTGGCCAGCTATCAAATATTTACATTAATCAGCTCTGTGCGGACACGGGATGTTCTCCAGATGAATTGCTAAGACCGAAGACTGATAGGAATGGATAGTGAGATAGATTCAAGGAAATCAATGCTTTTTGATGATGATGATGATGATAGTGATGAAGTTCCTGCACACACAGACAAAGGAGAAGCATAGAAATGAGTCAAAACCCGTTGAATGTAGATCAGTCGGGCTGGAGCTGTAGAATATACCGACTGCATCTCTGCAGAGGGAGAAGACCCCCTAGAGAGTGTTCCAAACATGACACTAAACAACCTTAAGCTTTGGGGAATGTGGAGTATTCCTTCATTGTCATTACTCCCAGATCCACTCTGATTCACTGTGGTCGTAGCTTATTGGATTCCCTTTATGGGTCAAATAGATGTTTTTGACTATTTAACTATATATATGCAAAGAAATGGCATGTTATATTGAATTGTTGGTATTACGTAGCAATACTTGGAATCATTTAAATGTGTGCAAGTAAAACTATTAGTGTGATCAATACGTGAAAACATTTCCCAACGGGTAAATGAATGATTGATATTAAATTGAATTATTAGTATTTTATAGCAATACTTGAAAGCATTTAATTGTGTACAAACAATAATAATATTAGAATGCAAAGACATTAGCTGTAATTCATATAAAAATAAGATTACATAGAAACTATTCACTTTCGAATCATAAATGTACAACCCTTTAATTGTGTGAAAACAAATGAGTGATTTTAAATTATGTACTTTTGTGTTATGTAGCACAGTGTTTATTTTTATTTCCTTACCAATTTTCGTATATATATATATATATATATATATAATGTACTTAGCTATATTTATATACATACTGATCTTAAAATCAGTGATAGAGCATATGTAGATCTACGTTAGAATAGCTGTGACTTTCTCAGTTACGTGATCGTTAAACCAAAAAGTGGTGATCCTGCCGGTCTCATGATCACACAAATAAGAAACTGACAGACACGAAGCACAGTTGACTATTTACACAACCTTTTATTCTCTAAAAATGGTACATGATGCCGACTGGCTTAACACTCAGCATTATAAGGTAAGGTTCAATGATAAAGTGGAGCAATCCACTGAATGTAGTAAAGCCCTTCTTTTGACCTCTGAGTAGTAGCTATTGAAAAGAGGGCTTTCGAGTCACTCTCGACTATGGTCGCCAACATTACTAAGCGTAGCTTTTAATAAACACAAGCCCCATTGAAAAATATATGACTTTACTAATGATTCCAAATGGAACTCCAGATAATATTTTTAGGGAAAATAATGTTTTGCAAGTTCCAAACCTTTTTCTTTTTAATTTTTCGCTAAGTTTTTTTTTTTTACAATATTGGTATTTATTCAAATGTTCCGACACGTGCAGGACATGTAATAAGGGCACGCTTCTAATTTGAATTTACAGTTGTTCTTTTTCTTGACGAGATGTTTTTCCAAAGTCAGTCTTTCCTATTATTGACCTAGAGGAGAGAATGAAACCATGGCTTTTTCCAGGCCATTGATATGCAGATATCAACGCCGAGGATTTGAACACTTGTCATTCATTCAATTGGCAACGATGATAACCGTTACTCTAAGGCTGCGTTCTCTTGTACAGTGTAAAAATAATGATTGATATTAATTTTCTGTCACCTAAGCTTAACGAAATGGTTTTCTTTTTGTTTAAAATCACCTAGCAAAAAATTATGAAGCCAGAAATCAATTCTATGTTGTTTTGTTTGTTTCTTTTTCTATTTTCACATGATAAAGAACAGTCATCGGAAAATGAAGACTTTAAATATCTGTAGTTGCAATACGGAAATATTTTTAATTTTTTAGAATACTTACAGGGAAAATTAAAATGGTATTATTTTGTAAAAGTCTAATAACAGGGATATATCAGGGATATTCAAAGGGGATTTAAATCCACAAGTTCAAATAAAAGTATTTATTTACTAAACTTAGATTATTTGTGGTTATTAATGGAAGTATGGTGATACTAATTACTCAAACTAATTAGTAATGGTATCCTTGCTACTCATTACATCATGCGCGGAATCTATGTAAAAGCATCATGTTTTAAGAATTAATAACAAAATATAAGGCTGTTCTGGGATTGTTTAATGTCGTTGTTTCCGTGAAACCAAGCACAACGTGTTACATACTACTTGGATTAGAGTTTGAGACAGCCAAGTAAAAAAAGATGTCATTAAGGTTAAATACTCGACATGACACCTCAACGTCTTCACTGTTTTTAAGATAGATCAATCAACCCACAATTAAAGTTGCTCCTAGACTTTTCTATCTCGTGTGGATTTGTTCTTAATCCATGTGAAAAAAACAATTAACTTTTAACAATGGTCGTAAATATGCAGCATTCTGTAAAAGAAGAAAAATAGTTTGTATATAGATTAATCTGATACCATCAACTTTTGCCTTTAGCCTTTTGCACTTCTTCCCAAGTGCAACAATTTTCTGCCGTCTCTTTTCTGCAATAGTCCATCGACACTGCTCTTTTTATTCCTACATCACAGTTAACAATTCTTTTTGATGTATGTACCTTCAAGTATTTTTTTTTTCATTTCCTCGTTTTCTTTTCGGCGTTCAACTTACCACTTTTATTTTCCTCCTTTTTATTATATTACGTTTCGTATTTCAGTAGACGCGTTTCTTTTATCTCACACCTTGCAGTTTTATATTGATGCGCAGGTTTCTTTATTATCAGCAGCCATAGCAATTGATTTTTTATAGAAACTTGTTTTCTTTTCTCTGTATTCACCATTCTCTGGAGGTCTCTTGAGATGAGTCCCTTTTTTTTTTTTTAGAATTAACTTTTATTAATTGACTTCACTGAAAACGTCGTAAACACATACAGCTGTCTTCGATTTGTTTTTAGCTCTTCGAAACTAGCTCATATTTCTTCCCTTATCTTATATATATATATATATATATATATATATATATATATATATATATATATTGGTTTCTTTTAAAGAAACTGGAATATCTAGAGTTTTTTTCTGGCGTCATATTTGAACTTTTTCTTGGTAAGCGTGTATTATTCAGGTAAAAGTTTTTATTGATGGGATCCAATAAAAAATGGGACTTATTATTTCATTGAATTGGTCTGAGAGTTTGTTGGATGTTTGTTGGGTTGATACATTATGGCATATCAACCCTAGTGTGTTATATAATGGTAATATATATATATATATATATATATATATATATATATATATATATATATATATATATATATATACAAACGGATAGTTTGTAGTAAACAGTTTTAACCTTTCAGAGCTTGTTTATTTGACAGAATCAATTGTTTTCAAGCATTGCTATTTACCATAGATAATTCATTTTAACATTAATTCAAATTAACATGAACATTGTTAAATGATTTCAAGTACGGAAAAGAGATTAGATTTCTATTCCATCCATGGATGAAACCTTACAACTATTTAAACTCCGAGTCAAAGAGGAACTGAGAATAATGACAATTAAGGGGTATTCCACATTACTCAAGACAGGAGGCTCACCATCAGACGGTTTAATGTCATACCCAGAACACTCTTATATGGGGAATGTTTTTACTTCTCTGTAGAGATGCAGTTGGCATATTCTACTCTCAAGCCCACTTGACAGATGAAAAATACAAATATTTGTAGTAATAAGGAATATAAAAAGAAATTGATTGGTTTTGTGGCATATCAACCTTTGTTGGTTATTTGATGCCAATACCATTCTCCCAGAAGTACAGTCGTGGTACTATTTAACCCATAGCTGGGAAGATAAGGGGGTTCATACTTTTCCCAAGGGTATTTGCCCGAAAGTGAACGTAATAGCGCGACTGGAGTACGAACTCGCGTACTACGATTCCGTTGTCCATTGCTTTAACCATTACACCACGAAAGAAATTGAGTGAGAAGATTTAATATAATGAGAAGATGAATGACGAAAAAAAAGTTAAAACATGGTTTGAAGAAGAAAAACGAGAAAGGAATAGAATAAAGAATAGAAAAAAGAGGAAAGAAATGAATCAATCAAAAGAAGAATAAAACGATAAAATATAACTAAAATTGCGAACAATGAATTAAATAGAATTTTTAGTGTTAGAAGAAATACTTGAAAACATTTAACTGGGAATAAACAAATGAAATTTAACCACTCGCTTAAAAAATACAACCAAATAACATAATGATCTTTATGTCCGTCCTTTTCTGCGTTTCTTATTTTATCGTTTCCTGCCTTTTTTTCTCTTTCTTTTTCCCTTTCAGCCGATTACTCTCTTTCTCATTTTCTTTGTTTTTATGTTTTTCTCTTTTTCTATTCATTTCTTTAATTTTTCTTTCTTTTTTTTCATTTTTTTTTCAGTTAATTTGTAATTATTTATTTACCTAATATGTTTTCTCGTTTTCCTTCTTCGTTTCTTTCTTCGCTTTCATGTTTTTTCTTTTCTTTTTTCGTTTTTATATTTCCTATATTTCTTTCTTCATTCTTCCTTATTTTTTTTCTTTGTTTATTCTTGTTTTATTCGTGTAATTTTTTTTCTTGCTCTTTTTCTACTAAACATCTTCATTTTTTTCTTTTATCCTTACTATTTGTTCTCATATTCTTTTTCATATTTTCATTTACTAGTATTTTTATCTTTTTTAACCTTTTTTTCATGTCTTTTTTCACGTTTTTACGTTTTCCTTTCTCTTTCTCACCTTTTGTTCAGTCTTATTTAATCGTTTTTTTTTTCATTATCATTTCTTTGTCAAATTTACATATGTCCATATTTCCCTCTTTTCCTTTTTTCATCGTTTTCTCCCTTAAAATACTTTTCGAATACTTTTTTCTTTGTGGTATCATTTATCATTATTTTACATTTTCTCTATCAGGATTTTAGATTTTTCATTTACTTTTTTCTCGTTTTTGATTTCCCTCTTCTTACTTTTATTTTCCGTTTGTACTCAAAAATTTCTTCTGACTTTTTTATGTACATATGTATATTCTTTACCATTTTATTTTCCTCGAAATTTAACGGCATGCTTTGCTCTTTTCTTTCAATAGATGTTATACACATTTAATATTACTTTCTCTTTCTTTTACAAAGGAGTAAAGTTTAAATCATTTGCACCCCTGACACACATAATATGGCCTTACGTGAAAATTACTTTTTAAATGTATTTTTTATGCCATTTGTTTGATAAATTGACAAAAAATTCAATTATAAATGTCGATATCTAACTTAAAAAATGTGCAATGTCTACAGATTTAGAGTTTTTTATTCATTGCATATTTTTGTTTCTTCCCTTTGTTTAGCTTCTGACTTTGAATGTATACGTAAACATATGTATTATGGTTTTCAAATATACATCTGAACTCTATCTTTAATCATTTATATATATATATATATATATATATATATATATATATATATATATATATATATATATATGCATTTGGTGTGCATGTGCATATATATATATATATATATATATATATATATATATATATGTAATAATGTAAGTGCGCATATATATATATATATATATATATATATATATATATATATATGTGTGTGTGTGTGTGTGTGTGTGTGTGTGTGTGTGTGTGTGTGTGTGTGTGTGCGCGTGTGTGTGTGTGTGCGTGCGTGTGTGTGTGTTGCTTCTAGACTTTTCATATTCCTTCGGTCTGAAAATTAATCAGTTAAGATATTGACCAATTGGGTAATCTATATTCTATAAACGTTTTAATATCATCACATTGTTTATTTTTTCACTATTGATTATTGATATATTTACTCATCGATCAATATGCCTATAATAATCTGTCATAGCATTTCTAAACTCCCGTCTGTTTTATAAGATTTTTTTTTTGTAATTTATTTTATTATCATCAATTATTTCCATCGTTATTTATTGATGAAGGAATCGAGGTTATCCAAATGAAATACAGACCTCTTATTACCGTACTTTTTTATTCTTTATTCGTATGCAATTTGTAAACCTCATTGGGTAGCCCGTTCTTTATTGAATTGCGCTCTAAAAAGTTATTTTCATGTAATACGCATATACGTAACACATTCTCATGAATATTTTAAGATTTTATTGCGTATTGTGAACTAAAAGAGGCAGAAAAATAAAATTGGTCAAGCATGATGACGATGTCCTCTATTGCAGGAAACAACAGTCGGCACGTGTTTATGAAAAAAATCTACATAAGCTTGTTCCAGACGTTAAATTTTCTTTACCAGTAAGAATCATTATTAACATACATGGAGGTTTAACTATGTCTAGGGGATTAATCTTGGTCGCTTACAAATCACCACCATCGTTTGACGTAGTGGGTTTTATTCACTTAGCCCCGAAATTAAGTTCTTGTTTTGTTGCTGTGTCGGTTACTACTTAACCCACTCTTTTCAAAAATTTCCCAATATACTTTCGACTCTCAAAACGCAATTTCACGGGATTTATGTTTTCCGGTTGGTCACTTTTTACATTGTCGAACATCGAGATCGACATTTAATTCATTCTCTCTCCGTTGCCATTAAGATAAGAGGATTGCTCGTTAGAGTGAGTTTTAAAATCAACTGGTCCAGCTATTGACATTGTACTCACATGTACCCGTTGATATGTGTAATATAATTGGGTTGAAGGTGCGTTGTGTTGGGTAACTGTTTTTCTTGCTACAGCTCTTAGGTGACCTTTGTGATTTAGATGGAGAAGGCAAGTCAAATATCTAAATGAGGCCCCACCTTGTTCTAATGGATCACTAATGTGGTGGATACATCCTTATTTGGCGTAGGACTGTAGAACCTAGTAGAAATTTTGGTTTCTCCCTTGTATAATTAAACTTATCTGGTTGACATATCAGTTACCGTTTTTAGGATGCAACAAAAAAAATCCACATCTAGTCGTTGGCATAGAAACAAGAGAATTTTGTCTCTCCACTTTAGAAGGATGTTATTGTTTAGTCAGCATTTTTCAATATAATCATCATCATGTCGCGCCGCCAGCGCGGATATCCCTGACCCTCTCTCGCCATTTCTCCCTATCATTCATCGCCTCCGGCAGGTCTTCAGAGTTACATCCTGTGTCCTCACATAGTTGCTGTGTGTAAGTTCGTGCTGGTCGTCCCACTCTTGCACATCCATATGTGGGGGTCCACAGGAGTACATCGCTTATGAGCTCGTCCTTGCTTCTCCAGCAGTGTCCTGCGTGTCTGGTTCGTCGAACTTGTATAGTTTTCGTGATGGGGGGGCAAGTGTCCGTATAGTTGGAGTCTCGTGGGGTGTTGTCGCCAGGACTTGTTTAATACTGCTCTCAACATTCTTGTGTAATTTCCGTCCAGCCTCCTCTCCAGCCGCTTCGAAAGCGTCCATGTGGTGCATCCATATAGCAGTATCGACACAACCGCTGCCTGGAAGAAACTGCGTTTCATTTTATCAGTTAGGTCCGACTTCCATATGATCGAGAGCCTATCGATAGCTGTCCATGCCTTCGTCAGTCGTGTGTCGATGTCTTTTTCGGTTGATGAGACGCTACTTCCTAAGTAGGTGAATTTGTCGACTAGTTTCAGAGAGGCTCCGTCTAGTGTGGCAATGTTGCCCGTTTGGTTGTAACACATATATTCAGTTTTGTTTGCATTGACATGGAGGCCAATGCCAGCTGCGGCTCGTTCCAGACTATGCAGTAGTGTCTCTGCTTGATTAGGCGTATTCGCTAGTAACGGCAAGTCATCAGCGTAGTCGGCGTCCGTGATTGTTTTTGCGTGGTACCTTTTGCTTCTTCTCTTAGTCAGCTCGAAGCCATTTTCTCTGATTTTGTCGATCGAAGTCCTAAGTACATAGTCTAGACAGATGATAAAGAGGTACGGGGCTTGTGTGTCTCCTTGTAGTACTCCTGCAACAATGTCGAAGTATTCCGTGTCTCCATCTGGTGAACGTACTTTCACTTTGGTGTTTCTGTAGAGAATCATTATCGCTGCTACGGTTTCTTTTGGTAGGCCGTATGCTAGTAGGATTTGCTCCATCTTCCCTCTGTGTATGGAATCGAAGGCCTTGGTAAAGTCGACAAATAGTAATGTCGCCTGTATGTTTTTTGCCCGAAATATAAAAGTTTAAAAAAAAAACACGATATAGACAATGAGCACGCACGATTTCTTCCCGAATCCTGTCACAGAGGGACTATACCAATTTTAATGGCTAACAAAAAAAGTATTTTCCTCGACCAAGATTAATAAAATATTTAAAACAGAAGCTGCTCATGCCATTTCCCTTACTTCTCTGTATGTAAGAGTCTAATACAGTCTAATTGAAGGAGGGGTTCGTATTTTAGTTGTATCTCTCAACACATTTTCATGACGAATTTCAAAAGGGAAGGGGTTAATATCATCGTCTGAGAACTTCCTTGTTGTTATATCAAGACTGCAGAATATTTATTTGTCCGAGTAAGGTTATCCAGTGGTCACTTCAATAACTTTTGGTGGGAATCCAAGAATAGTATCTCAAAACCAGATAGACTTTTATCTCATTCAAGATAAGAGACAATGTGTTGTTGAATTGTTATCTCATGTCTTTGTTAGTTTGTGGACTCACCTAACAAACAAACACTCTTCACAACACTAATTTCTCTTTTAAATACAAACTGCTTCTTAGTCTATAATTTCTTATCGGCTTAGATAGCATTGATTGTATCCCCTACTGAGAGCTAATACCACTAAATATAGGGCGTCCTGTGTAAGACACACTATTGCACCTGTTAATGAGGCTCAAGTTCTGAGCTCCTGGGAAGTGTGCAGTATTAGTTCATTACAACTAATCCTGGATCCACCCTGGTTGATATTGGTATTACCTGTTAGAGTACCATCTGTGTGTTAAACACGTATGTTTGCAAATTATTTGTAACATATACAAATATTTTAAGAAATCAAACACACACACACACACACACACACACACACACACACATATATATATATATATATATATATATATATATATATATATGTATATAAGGCACTGTTACTCGAAATCTACAATGATCCTGATTCCTGCACATCTATGTATAATTCAATCCCATGCCGTTTGACATGCCATTAAAATAAAAAAAATAAATAGATGAAAACTAACTCCACTTTTCCCTGCTAAATTACTACACCACTTAAATTTGAATTAATTATTAATTATCTTTCTTCTATAATTGTGATATCAATAGTTATTTTTCCTCTTTTCTCCATTGGAATCTGTCATATATATATTTATTTATTACCTATTTGCTAATTCATTCTTTGGAACAAGATATATTACTTACAATTTTTATTTTACTAATATATCCTTCTCAATTCATTACTAACAGTTTATATTCTCTTTTCAAAATCCCCTACTTTCAATTCTACAATACACTGTTTATAAATATTTTAGCTTCTCATTTTCGATATTGTTTTTAAAACTTGCTTTCTGTTTCAAAAACACGTTTCAGTTTCGATTTTGTAACTAAAAAAGTTATTTTAGCTAGTTTTATAATTCTTTTTTATCATACATTTTCAGCAGCTTCAATTTTTAAAGGTTCACTTAGTTAACATGTGAATTTGGGTATCTCTATTTGCAATTCAAAAATTCAAGATCGGGTATTTTAATTTTTCAAATCCCTGAACAACATATGAAATATCAGGTAGTTAGAAGTAACGGTAACTATCACAGTCTGATTAACTAAGAAGATAATTCCGCAGAAAGATTAAAAAAACGGGCTCTCTTCAAGCTTGCATCACGCACATACGTTTGATGATATACGGTTTCTCTTCTGTTTTAAGTCAAGTGAAATAATTAGAAATATATCTGTCTGCACCAGGGAGTTAAACAGGGATGATAATGAATCATGTTCAAAAAGAAGCAGAATGACTTCTACTGAGTGTGGATGAAATATTGGAGTTGATTAAGCTCTCAAGACATAGTCGTCAAGAAGAGTGAGAATTATGAAATTAAACCGTGGATAACACAATTAGGAACCACTCGACTATATTTCACAAAAAAAGAATATTGCATGTAATTAAGAGAAAATTTATAAAAGTAAATTTGAATATCCCTGATTAATTGATGGATTGATTGTAACAGCCTGTTGACTTAACAAAAATTATTTTAGACCCAGATGTTTGGGAATCGCGTTGATCGTACGTTCACATGAAGCAACCGATATGAATATATAAAATTAAACTCACAAACTCAGGTAACAATGAAAAGTGAGAGATTTAAAAGTTGGGAAATTTAAAGGCGAAGTATCGATTTTTGTGGCCCACAGAAGGCTCTTCTGTCAAGGAAGAATATCTGTGACAAGGGTGTTATATATCTGCACAATAAAGAACCACGGTACTTTTCTTTATAAAAATATAGTTCTCTCTTTATTTGTCTTGCCCAGTCTTCGGGGATTGTAGAATACACTGACTGCTTCTCTGAAGAGGGTAAGATCCGCCCAATGAATGTCCTATATATGACGTTAAACAATCCGTATGTGAGGTTCCAGTAATGGTGGAGCTTTGGGGAATTGCGAGAGCACCTTAATTGCCATTGCTCCCAGGTCCACTTTGGCCTGGAGAAGTAGCAGCTGATTTGGTCTTATCTATGGGTCAAATAGAACTAAAATATGTCCTTATGCTAAACTGAAATAGAAATGTTCTAATATCTAAATTGCGTACATGTACTGAACTGAATTGTTTTAAATGGAACATTTTTCTGTTCTAAATTGAATTGTTTGAAATAGAACTATTTTGAAAGGGTACTCATGCTACACTGAATTATTTGAAATAGAAATGTTGTGACAATTAACTGTGTGCAAACAAAAGATTATATTTATACTAAACAGAATAGATTGAAATAGAAATGTTTATGATGGTTAAACTATTTATATATGCTAAACTGAATAGTTTGAAATAGAACTGCAATTTGTCTAAATAAATTGAGTTGGCATTAAATAACATACAAATGATGATATGCCATAAACACACAAACTTTTCTTCAGGAAAGGGTCGAAATTGGATGGAAGGGTGAAAGAAACAAAAAGGAGAAGGTCGCGGACACAGACTAGTGGAGGACTGCAGTATGTATCCTTTCTTAACCCACGCAGTGATTCCATGTTCCGGGCATTACGTCTATGCTGCTTTGATGAGATATTCTCAACTGGTGTCCGCTGCGTTCCCTTGACCTCCCTGGTGGCGCCCAGGGTGGCTTCCGCCCAGTCTTAGTTGTGGCTCCAACTGGCTAACTGGGACTTTAGTGATACTCTCTGATTGTCTGTGACTCTGTAGGTACCTGTGTATAATTTCATAACTCCTACTCAATCCGGTTGTAATTCACATGATCTTCTTCAGCTTGTCCACCCACGTGAGCTGTCGTCTTATTTACAAATCAGAAACATCCTGTCCTAGTAATCCCTGATTGACGGCTCAGTCAAAGGTCAATATGCAACAAGGGCACATATAATAATTAACCCTTAGGCCTTGAATAACCACAAAATACTTTCCATAAACATTTACCAATACAAATATTAATCTATGTGGGACTCAAATGACAAATCTGAATCTAATAATCGGTAGGTGGTTCCTCAAAAGCCAGAATAGGGAAATTCATCAGTATCCTGCAAATGTTGGATGTTTTCATTTCAGGTATAAAAAGCCGGAAGCAATTATGCACCTGAGAGATGCCAAAGGAAAATGGTTTAGAGAAGACAATAAAAATGTTGCCTACTATTTTTTCAGTAGCCAGCTTACACAAATGGGGCATAACGAAATGATGATAGAAATGTGGTCAGAATACGCTAAAACTTGTGCAGACAAAGGCTTGCTGACAAGATGAGGCTTATTTAAAAGAAAGGTTGGTTTTCTGACTTAGAAATACCTAAAATATCTGGACCGGTAAGTCTTGAACAATGTGCTCGCGAAAAGCCCCTTACGCAAGCTGAAAAGCGAAATAATATCAACTCAAAATTATTGTTAGCAAAAGATGCATGACACTAAGAAGAGTTAATTAATAAAATCATGACAGAAAGGAATGTTTCCTTAACCAAAAAAAACAAGACAAAAACAAGTCAAAGTAGAAATCTAAAAGTTAAATGAATAATTAGAAAAATATCCTAACGGAAAACATCACTGAACTAAAAGATCTAGTTTATGCAGGAGCAAAACTAGTCATTGATAAAATTGGTATTATTCAAAGAAACCCGATAGAAATACGAACCGTACACGTGGAATAAAGCAAGAAGGACATCTAAAGAGACTGTGAACACAAGTAAAATATTAAGGAAAGAAAAATACACAAGAGCAAAATATAAAGAAAACCCGGAAAAAGAAAACAACAGGCAAATGTAACGATAAAATTTAATGAAATAAATCAAAAGATAATAGCGAAAGAATGGAGAGTAGGAAAATAATACGACAGGCAAAGAAATACGTGCAAAACAAAAATTTAAAAATACTTACCAACAAGTCGGTTTGGGATACACAAGGACAAATTAGCAACTGGATTCAAAGGAAACCAAACAGTACTTAAGTAAGATATGGAAAAACTAAGAATATAGTAGAAAGGCTGAATGGATAAATAACTTGGAAAAAGGATTACAAGGACTTGATAGAGGCTCCACGATAAAAATACGCGTTGACCATATAAGAACAATACTCAAGAAGGAATAAAATTGGAAAACACCAGTCTATGATGCCATACAAGAATTCTGATTTAAACAATTGTCGTTCATACACACCAGATTAACTCATCAACAGTGTAAATTCGTAGCAGAAGGAAAAATACCAGAATGGATGTCGAATGAGAAAACTACGATGATTCAAAAGGATTCCCATAAATTAGAGCAAGACAATGCATGACTGAATGGGAAACGTTACCCAATAAAAGCTATGCAAGAAGTTTAGCCATACTACTAAATGATATGTGCATAGACTAGAATCTGTCCTATAGAACAAAACGCATAATATTCTCTGGGATTTTGAAATAAAAATACGAATAAACTAATCTAGGCTAGGAGATCGGACTTCGTGTTGATTAACGAGAAAAAAAACTTCCTATCTAGTGGATTTTGCCATTCTGGAGCACCACGATATGAAAGTAAAAGTAAAAAACCTTGAAATAGAACTAAAAAAATGAATAACGAACATGAGGTGGGCAGTGTGGGCTATTCGTGTTTGTCTGACTGGAATGGTCTCTAAATGATTGAAAAAATAACTTAGTGAAATTGGAAATCAGAGGGAAGATCGAAACTAATCAGGACATTGTTAAGATCAGTTAGTATATCCAGAAGATTCATGGATCTGGAGAGACTTGCTGTCATTCAGACTCCATTTAAAGACCTCTACTTGAAACTGATGAAAGAAAACTTGAAAGAAGTGAAATAATAATAATAATAATAATAATAATAATAATAATAATAACAATAATAATAATAATTAGTTTAAAAATATTGGTGAGGTCAGAGGAAACATATCTATTGCTGAAAATGTCTATTCAAAGGTAAATTTTGGTTACTGTCTATTTAAATCACTGATTTTCGCGTCTCGTAAAAATCGTTTGCTTAACATTTGAATTTAAATGAAGACTTGCTAACTAATGACCAATGCTTATTCCAGCTGAATATTTTTGAGAAGACAAAATAGATTTGTTTTAAATTTAGCGCCCTAGCTCCGTGACTAGTGTAATTTTTAATTATTGGAATATCTGTAGACGAAAGAGAATTCCAACCCCCAACCCCCCTCCAAAAACCTTCCCCAACCAAACATATATAACCCCCTCTCACAATCTCTATCACATGTGACTCTTCTTTAACCGGAAAATCTGTATTCGATTGGGACTGAAAGAATTACTATCTTTCCATTCTCATATCAGTTAAGTATCCCAAACTAAATTTAAATTATTACTAGCTCAATAGAAAATTGACCATCGGGCAATAAGAAACGGGAAGTTCACACGGGAATGATATCTTATGAAATAAGAATAAGTAATTGAACTTTAACTAAGTTAAAACTTAGGGGTTTGGTTTTTTTGTTGTTGTTTTTTTTTTTTTTTTTGTGACCCGCTGTCAATGTACAGTCACCATGACTGTCTTCGGTCACGTCTGTGTCAGATGCGCAGATTTTAAACAACCCCTTGGTCTAGTATAGACACAATATACCACCCATGATAAAAATGTCAAATTCATATTTTACACAGCGTGGGACCCAGGACTCGGACTTGGGTGTCGTGATCGGCAGGTGTTCTCTTGATAACCAACATGGAAGAACCGATCGTCATCCTGCGAATGTTGGCTGTTCACAAATAACGACTCGATACACAAATAACGACTCGATGAACCCCACCAACCAGAGACCCAAACTGAAAACATGAACTAGGTAAGACAACCAACTTGCACTACACTGCTATTTCAAGAGTAACCCTACACAAAGAGGATACAGGAAAAGAATGATGGAGATACGGCAAGAACTTTCTATATTTCAGACAACTAGTCAGAGACTCGCTGATCAAGTTAGAACGATAATGAAGAAAGGTTGGTTTTCAGAACTCGAAATAATTGAAATACACCAAAAAATAAACGATCAAGAAAGGAGAAATACATTACCTGACACACCAAATATCAACAAACAAAACCAGCCCATCCAAAATGAACCAACTTCGGAAAATGGAAACACTACCCAACAAAACACTACACAACAAAACAACCTAAAACTAACACAAGAACAAAAGTTAATTTTTAAAAATTTAAAGAGAATTTTAAACAATGAAAAGACCACCTTACCATCATTAAGAAACATTGAATTGAGAATAGTTAAGGCAGAGACGAATAAAGTGAATTAAGTACTGACATATATAACAACAAATAACATAACCGATTTAAATGAACTAATTTATGCTGGAGCAAAATTAGTTTGCGAAAACATTGGGATCCCCTCAAAAAACACGAAAGCAAAGTCAAAACAGGATGGGAATTTCGACTAGAAACTCAGATGGAAAACCTACGAAAACAACTGAAAGTGGTCAAACAAAAGAAAAACGCTGAAATAAATAGGAAAGAGAAGACAACACAGGGAAAACTTACGGTACAACTTGAGGAAATACACAAGAAAATTCTAGCAAAAGAAGGAAGGTTAAAGATGTATCGACAAAGGGTAAAACAATACAGACAAAATAGGACATTCCAGAATAATGAAAGAAAATTCTATCAACAATTGGGAGGGGATAACAATAAAACACATCAACAGCCGGATGCGAAAGAAACAAAACGCTTCTGGACTAAAATATGGCAACCAAAACAACATAATGAAAAGGCTGAATGGATAAACCATATCACAAGAGAACTAGAACAACTTGAAGAAGGCCAAAAAGCTGAAATACACACTGATTTACTCAGAACGAAACTTAAAAAGGTATCAAACTGGAAAACGCCAGGCCATGATGGAATACATGGTTTCTGGTTCAAGAAGATCACCTCAATTCACGACAAACTAGTACTAGAAATGAACAAATGCCTACAAACAACGCACGTCCCCGAGTGGATGACTAAAGGAAGGACCACATTGATACAAAAGGACCCAAACAAAGGAACCGCCCCCAACAATTACAGACCCATAACTTGCCTACCAATGATGTGGAAAATATTAACAGCACAAATAAGGGAAGAGAATTACCACTCTCTGACAAGCCGTGGATTGTTCCCTGACGAACAGAAAGGATGCTGCAAAGGAACCAGAGGCAGAGCAGAATTACTCTACATAGATAAACACATCCTAGATGAGAGCAAGACAAGACGAAAAAATCTAGCTATGGCCTGGATTGACAACAAGAAGTCATATGATATGGTTCCGCATAGCTGGATAATAAACAGCCTAAACATGTACAAAATATCAGACGAAGTCATAAACTTCATCGACAAAACTATGAAAACCTGGAGAGTCGAACTGACAGCAGGAGGAAGAAAATTAGCTGAAGCAAAGATCCAGAGAGGGATCTTCCAAAGAGATGCTCTATCACCCTTACTATTCATAGCTACCATGATGCCACTTAACCGCATACTCAGAAAATGCACAGACAGATACAAATTCGGTAGATCACAGGAAAAAGTTAATCATTTAATGTACATGGACGACGTCAAACTTTTTGCAAAAAATGAAAAAGAACTGGAAACCCTAATACACACAGTTAGAATATACAGCCGGGACAGAGGAATGGAATTCGGTATAGAAAAATGTGCAATGCTTGTAATGAAAAGTGGCAAACTGCATCTAACTGACGGGATAGAACTACCAAACAAGGATAAAATAAAATTACTCGCAGAAAACGAAACCTACAAATACTTGGGTATCTTGGAGGCTGACACTATCAAACAAGCAGAAATGAAAGAAAAAATCCAGAAAGAATACCTCAGAAGAACCAGAAGACTACTCGAGACAAAACTCAATAGCAGAAACCTCAACAAAGGAATAAATACTTGGGGTGTACCTCTCGTTAGATATTCCGGGGCCTTTCTCAAATGGACCAAAGGACAAGAAAACTAATGACAATGCATAAGGCATTGCATCCCAGAGACGACGTTGACAGACTATATGTATCTAGAAAAGAGGGCGGAAGAGAACTTGCCATCATTGAAGACAGCGTTGACACATCCATACATCAACTCGAAAACTATATACAAAAACACGAAGGAGGACTCATTACAGCCACCAGACATGAAACTGAGAACACGATGAACAACAGAACGACAGTAACTAGGAAACAAAAATGGGAAGGAAAATAACTTTATGGGCGTTTTAAACGACTAATAAACAATATCTCACACGACAAAACTTGGACATGGCTAAGAAAAGGAAACTTTAAGAGAGAAACAGAATCTCTCCTAATAGCAGCACAGGTTATGTGGCGACAGAGATGAAATCATCAATCATATAATAAGCGAATGCAGCAAATTAGCACAGCGGGAATATAAGGCGAGACACGACTGGGTCGGTATGGTGATTCACTGGGAAATGTGTAAGAAATCTAAATTCAACCATACTAAGAAATGGTATATGCACAACCCAGCACCTGTCCTAGAAAATGACTCGCATAAACTCCTATGGGACTTTAATATACAAAGGTACCACCTATTCCCGGCCAGGAGACCAGACTTAATAATAATCAACAAAAAAAAGAGAACTTGCAAAACAGTCGGCTTTGCTGTCCCGGCAGACCACAGGATAAAACAGAAAGAATGTGAAAAGAAGGATAAATACCTCGACCTTGCTAGGGAACTGAAAAAACTGTGGAACATGCAGGTGACAATTATACCAATTGTAATAGGTGCGTTTGGAACAGTAACTAAGGGATTACTAAAGGGACTAGAGGACTTGGAGGTTGGCGGACGAGTGGAGACCATCCAAACGACAGCATTGTTGAGAACTGCCAGAATACTAAGAAGAGTCCTGGAGACTTGAGGAGACTTGCTGTCACTCAGACTCCAGTGAAAAACCATCGGCTATCGCTAATGTGAAAAGCTCTAATGAGTGAATAATAATAATAATAATAATAATAATAACTTTGCTGTCCCAGCGGACCACAGAATAATTCGGAAGGAAAGTGAAAAGAAGGTTAAGTAAGTCGACCTTGCTAGAGAATTAAAAAAGCTGTGGAACATGAAAGGAACGATTGTGCCAATTGTGATTGGTGCGTTAGGCACAATAACTAAAGGATTATTAAAAGGCCTGTAGGACTTGGAAGTTGGCGGACGGGTAGAGACTATCCAAATGACAGCATATCTAAGAACGGCCAGAATCCTGAGACGAGTCCTGGAGACTTGAGGAGACTTGCTGTCACTCAAACTCCAGTGAAAAACCATCGGGTAACACTGATGTAAAAATTCTAAAGGCGTAATAATAATAATAATAAATCAATAATAGGTGAGACGTAACAAAATAGCAACTGTAGACTACGCGGTGACAGAGATGAAACCATCAATCAGATAATAAGCAATTACAGCAAATTAGCGCAGAAGGAATATAAAACAAGACACGATAGGGTCGGCAAGGTGATCCACTGCAAGAAATTTAAATTTGACCATACAAATAAATGGCGTATGAACAACCCAGCACCTGTCCTAAAAAATAACACACTTAAACTCCTATGGGACTTTGGGATACACACGGATCACCTAAACTTGGACAGAAGACCAGACATAATAATAATCAACAAAAAAAGAGAACTTACAAAATTGTCGACTTTACTGTCCCGGCTGACCACAGAATAAAACTGAAAGAATGTGAAAAGAAAGATAAGCTCCTCGACCTTGCTAGGGAATTGAAAAAAACTATGGAACCTGCAGGTCACAATTATACCAATTGTAATTGGTGCGTTTGGAACAGTAACAAAAGGATTACTAAGGGACTGGAGGACTAGGAAGTTGGCGGATGAGTGAAGACCACCCAAACTACTACATTATAGAGAACGACCCGAATACTGAGAAGAGTCCTGGAGACTTGAGGAGACTTGCTGTCACTTAAACTCCAGTGAAAGACCATCAGCTAACGCTGATGTGAAAAACTCTAACAACAACAACAACAACAACAATAATAATAATAATAATAATAAAAGTCCTGGAGACTTGAGGAGACTTACTCTCACTCAGACTCTAGTGAAAGACCCTCAGGTAACACTGATTAGAAAAAACTTTCAAGGAGTAAATGATAATTGGTGAAAAGAGAGATAAATTCCTAGACCTTGCTAGAGTGCTGAAAAAAAAACTGTGGAACATGATAGTGACGGTGACACCAGTTGTAATTGCTGTGCTCGGTACTGTCACCAAAGGATTGTTATAGGGACTGGAGGATTTGGAAAACAGAGGACAAGTGGAGACCATCCAAACTATAGTATTGCTGTGATCAGCAAGAATACAGAGAAGAATTCAGGAGATTTGAGGAGAACTTGCTGTCATTCAAACTCCAGTGAGACACAATCAGCTAGCACTGGTGTGAAAAACTCTCAAAAGTGAAAAATAATAATAAAAGCATTAATAGTTATAAAAAAAAATCGTTGACTGATAACAAAGAAAAGGGAATTGCGAATTGAGTGAATTATGAAGACGTATGACGGCAGATGCCTGCAGAGAAAAAATGTTTAAACTTTTTCTTGATAGAAATGGAAAAAAACTCAAAGATAGTGAATTCCTTGGACGATTAGCAGACACAGTAAAAAAAACGAAACAAAGTCTAAATATCCCATTAAATAGAGATAGAGCTAATAAAATTAAGAAACTTAGAGGCTACCTTTTTTTAAAAAAGTAGTTCAAATAGGAATAGGGAAATGATAATAGAAATTGATGTTAGAAAGGAGAGTCAATAACTGAAATAAGAGAACATGAGAGAAAATATTAGTAAAAAAAGATAGAAGAACTTAACACAAAAGACTATAAACTTGACACTGATCTTGTCCATAATTCTATTCAGATTTATTGTTGAGTCTCAGTAAATTTTTCAATAAGTCAACAAAATCAATGAATCCGGGTGTCCCTGTGTAGTAATGGGTAAAGAGCTGTATTGCGACTAAGAAGTAAGTGAGTTCAATGTCCAGTGACGTTATTACATTCACTTTCAGAATAATATCCTGGTTCCCTAAGCTATGTCTTTCTTCTACAAGGATGGCGATATCATTGAATAATCTAGGAAGGTTAATGTACAATTAAACAAAGAAAACAAACTGACGTTAGCATATAGATCTAAATGGTACATATTTTGTCGTTATTTGCTGTGCTTAAATATTACATACAGGTGTAAGTTTGGTCACAGAAACTGTTGTTAGCTTACGTGGCAACCTATCTAAATATTAAACAGGTTGATTACTGCTTGACTTCAGTGACATAAAGGGATCAGTGCTTTCAGCGTGACTTGACAGTAAGATGATACATTGTTTGTATGACGATCAGAAATCCCCCCAGATTATTTATATTTGTATTAAACTTAATCTCTAGTATGTGTTCATTATACTTGCCTGTCCCAATACAAAATCTTTTTCATATCTAGTGTATGCATGATGTAGATCAGGTGGGCTCAGAACGTGGATCACGATCAATCGATAGATCACAAATTAAATGCCGGTAGATCGCAGGCCATTCTGGAAAAAAATTGGATCTTGCTGAGAAAAAGTGCCCAAAAGCTATGAAAGATGTTACCATATAGACTGTATTATCTAGCTCGACGTTTTTTATGAGTCAGCCTTTTCCCATGTGAAGATTATTTAATCCAAGGATCATTCCACTATGACAAACAATCCTTTGGAAGCCAGCTTAATGTTGGCTACCATCAGTTAATGTTCAGACGATGCAACCCTGACAATCTCCATTAAAAAGTCACCTGTGTAAGACAGTAGCAATAAACATATTCAGTTGTATTGTGCTTTAAGATTCCATATAGCGATTCAAAGTATGCGAACATATATTGAATATATAAAGTATACTCAGTACATATCTTATCCAAGGATCATTCCACTATGAGTGATGATCATTTGGGAGCCTGCCTGTGGCTGGTTACCAGCAGTTACTGTTCAGACCATGCAACTCTGATTAACCTCAGTGCAAGTTAACAGCATAAGTTAGTGATCATACATGTATTCAATTGTATTGGTCTGTAAAAATCAATTCACTGATGGAAGGCATGCAAACATATCATGTACACAAAGTCTACTCAGTATATATATATATATATATATATATATATAAGTTTTTTTGTACAGGTAGACAATTTAAAAGTAGCTCTTAATCCAAACATATGTAGGCACCCTCTATAATGTAGACTAGGTTTTTGAGGGGGGCTGCATCTTCGATTTATGACCCACATATCTGGTGCTCCCAAACCATTAAAACCAACACTTTCACTTATTCCGTCTACGGACAATTTAAAACACGTAAATTATTATCAAGTCATTGATCACATCCATTAAGTCTTAACTCTTACAGATAGGAAAACTTATGTTAACCAGTTTCTAATAGTTGTGCTGTATGGTATGACTGTTCTGTGGTATATGTTATGTGTAGACCACTGCTTCTAGACGCATGCATGTGTTTGGATTTCTACACCCCACTTCAAAACCCACATACCCTGACAGTGTGTATAACTTTATTTTTTGGGTTGAATATTTATAACTTAAATGTTCGTGACTGACATCTAGTAATATGTGTTCTATAAAAAGTCAAAATAATCCTTGGAGTTTCATGCCATCTCGCCCCTTTTACCACACACTTGGATTATACCTCTGCTTCTAATTAGATGGTATCAACAAATCTTTGAATTAATATTCGAAAATAATCAGAGGCAACTTGTTTTCTCTTATTAATTAAGAGTAGGATTTATGTTTTGATTGGCTGGTTGGGTTTCATAGTATATCACCCCTTGTATTTTTGGTAATTAACATTTTGAAAACTATCATTCAAATGCTAATCGTACTCGATTTGATATGTGAGAGTTTACCAAGTGAGGGCAGACACTCTAAATTTTGGGTTTTATTGAATCAAATATTATATATATATATATATATATATATATATATATATCCCTCTTTGATATGGTACTTGGCAAAGGCGTGAGCTTCTAAACTTTAACATATATGAATAGGTAACTGCGGGAATTTAGACTTTTTTACAAGAGATTAAATGTCGTGCTCGATAAAAGTAATTACCATTTAAACTAGAAATACATACCCCATCAAGTGGTATGTAAAGCTTTTAGAAGTATACGCATTTTTTCGGGGTTTATTTTTCAGAGAATATTATACCTATTTGTTTCGTTTCAGTTTCTTTGTTCTATGATATATCAAATTTCGAGGAACATTTAATGCCTAATACATCCCTATAGAAAGACAGAAGGGGTGCTATGTAAATCATAGCTGGGTGGGGGAAAAAGAAAGTCCATATTTTCCTGAAAGGTATTAGTCAGGGAATTGTACATAACAACGCCCCTGGGAGGTGTCCTCGTGGTGTAATGGTTAAAGCGATGGAATGCGGAATCGTAGTACGCGAGTTCGTACTCCAGTCGCGCTATTACGTTCACTTTCGGGCAAATACCCTTGGGGAAGGTACGAACCCAACTTATCCTCCCAACTATGGGTTAAATAGTACCACTACTGTTCTTCTAGGAGAATGGGTTTGGCATTAAATAACCTGCAAAGGTTGATATGCCATTAAACAAAGAAACCAAACCTAAATATGATAGCGTATTTGAACTACAAGTTTAAATACGCTTTCTTATATACTTCAGTCCAGCATATTTACCACTTCGTCGGGTGGACGCTCCAATATCATTAGGGATAAGATCATTTCTGAATGTTATTTATTTATTTACATGAAAAATATGATTTTGGAGGGAATGGGATTTGATATCGAACAAATATATATATATATATATATATATATATATATATATATATATATATATATATAACTTTACAGAGGAAATTTGCGGTAATCAATATACTAAATACTAAAAGAATAGTGAAAACTGTGGCTAAGGTTTATTTATCTAAGACCCCTTTTTTCAGATTTTTCAATCAATATTTTTCATAAATTTTTTGGTTATATTTATCCACATTAGGAAAGGTGTTTGTTTACTTCTACCGTGATGCATAAGTTTTTTGTACATTTTTTCCTTCAGAAAAATTGCATCGATACTGATTATAAACATTCAACAGTGTAGTTTTTCGAAATAGATGAGTATATCGATATTATCTACTCTCCTCTTTCTCTCTTCTCTCTCTCTCTCTCTCTCTCTCTCTCTCTCTCATTCACACACACACACACATACACACACACACACACACACACGAACATATATATGTATATATATATATATATATATATATAAGATTGAGTCACAAAGTAATACGTTTTTTCTTTAGTACAGGAATCATTTCCAAAACATGAATATGTACCATATACAAAAACTGGTGAGTACAAACGATGCAGTAAATTTGTCCAAGCCAATACAGCTATTCTCTCTCTTGACCTGATGCTTGTGTGTGGTCGAGCATTGTCATGCAGGATGAGTGCATTATCGACTAACAAGATTTACCACCATCAGACTATGTTCTCTTTGGCCCCACGAAAGAGGGTTTAAGAGGCAAATATTATGCCACTAACGAGAATGTAAAAACTGCAGTAATTATGTGGCTCAAAGAAGATTCAGTAGAATTTCATGTGGCAGGGATACAGGCTCTCATTTGAACGTGGAACATTATTATTGTGAGAAATATTGTCTATACTGGAAAGTAGGAATGTGATCCACAGAGGACCAGTTTCATTTTTATGCATGATACTTGTTCTTGTGTCAATAATTGTTCCTGTGTCAAAGGAAAAGGCATTACTTTTTGATTCACTCTCGTATATATATATATATATATATATATATATATATATATATATAAAAGATTTAAAATAATGTTCTTAGGCGTGAAAAAATTTCAAATGAAACTTTACATAAAAGTAAAACCAATTAATTCAATTTCCACCGCTCTCTCTCTCTCTCTCTCTCTCTCTCTCTCTCTCTCAATACACACACACATACCTGAGCATGCACACACACATGCGCGTTGATAATATCACTGACAAAAAAAAAACAAAAAAAAACCCTTAAATATTCTATTTCGTATCACAAAGAGAAAATAGATTGTGACCTTATAATAGCACTGACATACCCACCATATATATATATATGGTGGGTATGTCTGTGCTCTTCATGGAATCTGGAATATCTACATGAAAGATCGGTTTAATCTCTGCCTACTCGTTTCTATTTGGAAGACTAAAAGTCTATATAAAAGAAAATTTCATTCGCACTTATTATACTGACTTTATGAGTGTATTTCAATTCTTTTGTAATATCATAAACCAATCTTATATATTTTTTCGTAACCTATTAAAGAATAGAACTGTGTAGCGCGATGTTTACTGGCAGAGTAATGCTAAAATGATAAAGCAGTTCCACAAAAACAATTTAATAACTTGAGTTCCGAGCTATTGTTTCTTTTTCAATACGATTTTTTTTAAATTATAGAGTAGTTCCTTTGTTTGTTTTGTAATATTGTTTTTCGTGTGCTATTAACTCTAATATGCAGTGTGATTGAAAACTAACTCTTCATTAATATTAAAACTCTTAGCTATTTTCCCTGATCCTTCTCTAAGTTAAGAGTGGGAGAGTTGTTTTTGGCAACCTAAGGTCCTCAAGTCTGCTCAAGTGGCCACCGTATTATATAGGTTGCGTTCGGCCAGTATAACGCTTATGCTAAAGGGTTTCAATTTTTCCAGGATTAATTTATTTGGAATATGCTGCCACCATTTGAAATTTAGTATTTTATACAAGTGACGATTCATATAGACGTGAAACCTATGGGTATTCCCTGTATATTACGTTTGTGACACGACGTGCTGTTAAATACTTAATTAACATGTGAAAATTAGAATTTATGAAATATATGGAAATTAATATATATATATATATATATATATATATAAAATTAAAATATTTTTAGAATAAGTATCTTTTTTAAAAAGGCTTAAATTGGCCTAAAAAGCTGGTTGATTGTTCCTAAAGGTCAGCTAAGTGCGAAACAATTGTTTTTGATTTTAAAGTTCAGCGAATTTATTTAATTTTTCGGATTTCATCATTCAGATTGATGAAACGGGTCATTTCGTAAAACATATTTTTCTAGTCTTTATCTTAAAGGTCAATGTCAAAAGGGGGATTTAATTTTGCTCCACCCAAAATAAAGGTGAGCTGGGCATGGCTCATCCAGTCAGGTGAGGCTGAGACATTTTTGTTCAACCCCATTGCTTTAAACCTGTTACTATTAGTCAAAGCATCTAAAGAGGGTTTTCCCAATACCTGTAAGATGTAATCCTGAACTTTGATTGGCTGAGCAATGGGAATATGACTCCTACTTGTCTATTGATGGACAGCCAATCAGAAACCTTTCTTAGTCCAGTCTACAAAAAATGGGATGGAAAAAAAATCTTCAGAGAGGATGAGAAAAGGGACCAAGAAGAAACTCGACTTCCAAAGAAGCATCCCTTCTATTCTAGACCCGAGGCACTCCGAACAACCTTGAGACGTTACACAAATTCAAACCCCCAAACATTAGAGACATTAGTGTCACTCTAACTGCACCTCATCGTCACTCTTCCTCTCCCGATATTCCTTCTTCTGTTTACCAGGAAAGTAAACATTGTTTGTTTGTTATTTATGGTCTCACAAACGTGTTTCAATAAAAACGATTTTTTGTTGTTGTTAAACAACGGGTTTTCTTTATTCTTTGAGTTCCTAGAAAATCTAGCCAATCATATTACCTGACCTTCAGAAGAAGATTCGGCTGAACTGTGTCAACCCCGCTCCGTGGATCTTTCAAACACAGCGTGGGCACGCAAGGATTTGACAAAGCAAACAGTTGGAAGCTAATGTGGTAGTCACGAAAACAATAGTCACAAGTACTGTGACTAGTAGTCATACCACATTGGGCTCCGTGACTAGCATAGAACCACGCGTCTATGTGTTTGTACTGAAAGAGAGAAAACGTTGACAGAAATATGGAGATTTAGACGTGTAGATTTAGTTGTTATGGTGAGGTCTTTTTGAGCCAAACTCGCTTCCTCCTTTCACCAATTGCCTCAAAAACACTGGACGTTCGTGTATCTAGTTCCGAATCTACACTATTATTTTGGGCGACTGTGAAGCTTAAGTATTTTAGTTTGTTTACTTGGGTTAATGAATGACTGTCTATCAATATCTCTTGACCAATGGCATGAGATCCCAGATGTGGGCGGTGAATAATCTTGCTTTTCTGAAAGTTCATATTCAGCTCAAATGTATTTACAGATTTCAGAAATTGATTATTTTTCCTGTGAATCTTGGTGGTTGCATGCCACAAGGACGGTGTCGTCAGTAAATATGAGGTCACGTACCTTAATATTTCAGGGTTTGTTTTTTTTGTTTGTTGTTTTTTTTTGGAAAATTCAAGTGATTGGCGTTGAACAGGTTTGCCTCCAGTCTGCTCTGAATCCATACTGCTCTGGTGGAATCAGTTCAGGAATCATGGGACCATATTAAGAAAAATCGAGAACAGTGTGGGTGCAAGACTACAATCCTATTACACTCCATTCCCAGTCACAGAGGGTTTCAAGATATCTCATATGAAGCTGTCATGCTTTCATTCCTGTATGCAAGACCTATACAACTTGACAAAATGATCAGGACACCCCAATTTCCGTAGGATAGTTCATAGAACTTCTCTGTTCACAGTGCCCCAGTCTTTTGTGAAGTGTTGCCCACTTATGAAATGTGACATATACTGTTCAATGCACTTCTCCTTTATCCGTTGTTAGGCTATATTCGTAGGTCCTGGGTTTGCATAGAAACCACATTGTTTCTCAGAATAGCAAATTCTCCGCTTGGGTCGATAGTATCTTGAGTAATATGCGAGCGAATATATTCCCCGGATTAGTTAGAAACGAGATTCTGTGGTAGTTGCTGAAATCTTCTCTCTCTCTCTCTCTCTCTCTCTCTCTCTCTCTTTCTCTCTCTCTCTCTCAGTTAATATTATGACTAGATGGGCATCATTCCAGATTGCACGGACTTCCAAATTTTCATTGATATTTTTTATGATGACGTAGAGTAGCTCGACATGCATCCTACCTTCTCTCGTAATAACTTCTAGATGTAGTCTGTTCGCGCCAGGAGACACTTCGTTGCGGAATTTAAAGATAAATAAACTCACTGCACCCAGGTCCAGAAATTTACACATACAGTGTTAGTTTAACTCTTGGTCAATGTTGTCAACCACATTTCGTTCCCCCGCTGACGGTTCTTTGAGCTGTGCGGCAATATGGTTCCTCCAACTGGCAAAAGGCTCCTGTTAATCTATGATAATTGTTTCGTTCTGAAAGGCTAGTCGTTGTTCCGGGGGTTCACTCTTACCCCTTTCACAACTCTCAATCTTTGGTAGAAATCTTTGAAGTGATTATACTCTTCAAATGTCGGGATATCATATTATCAGCCACCGTTTATTTTTGAGTCCTCTGCATTTCTATGGGAAAAGTTGACTTCATGTTCTCTATCTGGTCTTATCAGACTTGGTCTTCTTGCTGAGCATATTATTTCTGACTAGGTTCTTGTAGATAATATATTCCAGTTCCATGCTGTTTCTGTCGAACCAGTTTTCGTGTTTCTTTACCGTTGTGTCGAATTTCTCGTTGGTTACCTTGTACACAATCTATTTGAAGGCGTTCCACGTTTCTTTTACAGTACCAGCACACATTTTAATTAGCCTGGCGTGTAGTGAGGCTTTCAGATCATTCCTACCACTGTTGATCTTGATCGTGTTGGTTGCAAAATTCCTGACTAACATTTTGTATTTCTTCATTCTTCATTTTACTCGTAATTAACTGTAATTGGGTCATTGAAAAGTTACCCCTTATTAAAAGACAGCGGACTTAATAGCAGGGAAAAGCTGCTTTTAAACGAGGCTATTATTATTATCATAATTATTATCATTATTTCTACCTTGGCATAATAGTTAGAGTGATCGACAATGGTCCGGGAGACCTGTGTTCATTCTCAGGTTGAGTCATACCAAAGACTCCAAAAATGGTACTTGATGCTCCCTTGCTTAACACTCAGCATTATAAGGTACAGATCTAGGCTAAAATGGGTCAATCCTGGGAAAGAAGAAGCACCCTTCTCTACACCTTGGTGTAGTAGCTATCGAAAAGGGAGTCTTCGGGTCACCCTCGACTACTGTCGCCAACATTACTTTTTTTTACTTATTATCATTTTGAGTTAGTGCTAAGCCTTTTTTAATCTGTAAAATATTTACACTATTTTATGCCCCAAAATGCAGAACAATATCACGGAATTTTCCATCAAAAAAGTATGGTGTTAAAAAAGATAATGATAAAAACAGATAATGACCAAAACATAATGATAGAAAGGAATAAAACCTTACGATAGCGTTCGATAAAAGTACTAAATTCGGCAATGTTACTTAAGGATCTGAAAAGTGAAATTTGAAATTGTAAGTTTTTATCCTGTTTTTTTTTCATCGTATTCCTTACTATTTTAAAATACATACATACACATATATATATATATATATATATATATATATATATATATATATATATATACTAAAAAACGAAAATCATATACGAAATAACTCTCCTTTCAATAAATACGTCCAATAAAAAAGTTTTCAAATGCCATCAGCCAGCAAAATATAGAAACTAAATCAACTTTTACCACACATTTGCTTTGACTACTGTAGCTGACAGCATTCATTTTTTAATCAATTATCTGACAGGAGGTTATGAAAGAAAAAAAATTATGTTTCGCCCACAATTTCTGTCTGATAATCCAGTTTTTTTTTTATTGTTGTTTAATTTGTAAAACTTCCAGCCAAAGAAATCAAAGTGACTATTTGATAATGATTATTTAATCTCTCTCTCTCTCTCTCTCTATATATATATATATATATATATATATATAGAGAGAGAGAGAGAGAGAGAGAAAGAGGGAGAATCTCATGACTGTTTTGCAAATACAATTGCCCTCAGATAAATATCTACACCTAAAAAATAACTATAATAACTGCTCCTTATTCACTGTAGCAGAAACACAGGATTGATGAATATTACAGGATGAAACCCTAAAAGAAGATGACCCCACTAAAACCAGCATTTTTATTCTTTGAAAAAACAGGGGTCTCATTAATTTTTCTATTCATGGAAAAATTAGCAAAGCATTGAGGTGAATGCATAACATCATTATAATCAATAAATTACCCTGGCCGCTTGGAGTTTGCTGAGTTTCGCCATCAACCCCTATCATCCATCATTTCTGGTGACTCTTCTTGTCTGTATCTGGTATCCACACATAGCTGATCATAGTAAGTCCATCTACACTGGCATGTCCATAAGCAAGAGAGCATAAGAGAAAATTGTTTATATGTTCATCCTTGTATCTCCAGTCGTACCCCACATGTTTTGTTAGTATTACTTGAATTTTTTGAGAGAGGTAAATGGTCGTAAAACTGTTGTTTTATGATATGTATTCAAGACAGCGCATAGCATTCTTGTGTAGGTCCCATTAATTTTTTTTTCTGGGTGTGCTTTGTTAGCGTCAATATGATGCATCTATACGGCTGTACGGATACAGTTACATCTTGGAAGAAATCAACATTTATTTTTGATCAGATTTCCATATGATCGATAACCTATCAATAACATTCCATGCTTTAACTTGCCGTGTGTTGATATTAATTTTGATAGATGAGATAATGCTACCGAAGTATATGAACTGGCCCCACTGGCTTGCCACTTAAAGTGGAAATGGCGCTTTTTCTTTAAAACGCATATTCTCTGTTTTATTTTATTTACGTAGAGGAGAATTTAACCTACTGCCTGCTCTAAGCTATTCAATTTGCCTTTAGCTTGGGGAGGTGTATTTGCGGGAAGTACTAGGTCGTCTGAATTGTATGCATTTGACATAGTTTCTGCGGAATATCGTCTACCGGTTGCCTTTTATTCTTAATGTGAAACCATTTTATTTTTTTTTAGATTCTAATATCAATGTCGAAAAATACGGTGTCTCCATCAGGAGAGCAAACCATTGCATCGTGTTTTTATAAAACGTAATCATTGTGGGACTAGTGCAATATGCTCCATCTTTCCTCTGTGTATGGAACGAAAGCTTTAGAGAAATCTACGAACATTTATGTTGACACAAGATTTTTTATTTGTACTCCTTTGAAATTTCGTGCATTAGAATCACTAAATTACATTAAGAAAACTCAACCAAGAATTATGTGTGCTACATTTAATATTATCCCCGGCTCAACGATAGTCACGGGCTACTTTTTCAATAATACCATTGAGAAAATAGATATCACCACTTTCTATATGTGGTTATCTTCCCTGGTTCGATACATTCCCAGACATAACGTATTAGTCATTGGTGCAGATACGAATGCACCGATAGGCAAAAGTGAAAATAATAACTTCGGTTTACTCTACCTGTCATAGAGAAATTGTGAATATCTAACAGATATTTTAGCCTTTGAAAACATTCAGTCATGCCTAAACACTAAATTTCAAATAAGGGGAAAATTATGTACCAACACCTACCCAAATAACGCGAAGTACAGCTAGATTATACCCTTATAAACAAGAACTGGATAAATAGTGCTTTGAACTTTAAGGCATACCCTTCTTTTGAAAGAGTATCCTCCGACCACAGAATCATCACGACAGAGATACGCCTAATACTTAGCCAAAATAAACAAAGGGTCAAACCACACCTTACGACTTGTCCTCACTAACTAATAAGGGTATTAGCAATAAATATATGGTAACTCTGAGAACTAAATTCGGTTCTCTTCAAGATATATCTGAAAGATATACTCTGAATGACGAATATGAAAACTTCCTCACTACCAATCTGAAAGCAGCAGCAGCAGCAGCAGCAGTGTGCATACCAACCAAACAAAGATATAATATATTGGCAAACAATATTACGATGAAGTTAAAATAATTAAACGTATTGCGTGAAATTATTGCGTTATAGGATGGAATTGATGATGGTATCAGACTCAGTATTGTATCTTTATTCATATTTGTTTATTTAATTTTCTTCCTTTGTTTTCGGCTTTGCGTGTATGGTTTGGAGCATGTCTTTTGATTTTCACTTTTAATCCTATTTGACCTTGCCTGAGCACCGACATTCTTGCAAACGAACAATTTTTTTTTTTTTTTTTTTTTTTTGCTTATTGTGCAGTGATCAACTGCCCCTTTACCTTTCGCACAACGAATGCATTGGCTTGTGTCCGCGGTGTTATGGCCCAGTTTGAGCACTTAAACTTTAAGTTACGGAATTAAACTTCGGTTCATGCTTATCTGTTCGGCTTTCAAGTAACACACGGTGTGAATGAATTCAGAACGCGTCAACGTGAGTGTGTGTACAATCTATGTCTTGAACTACTTCAGTAACCTGAAATACGTCTCTCAAACAAGGACGTATTAACATTTTGAAAACTTTCTGATTCATCTTCTTCTTATTTTCTTTTCTTTCGATTAATCTTTTTGCCCTTTTTAGACACTTCGAGATAGTATTTCCCTTGTATTCTTCAGTTAAATTTATATTCGTACTTTCAAACATTGTTCTCTCTCTTTTATTTCAAATTTCTCTCTGTTTTTAGTTCTTCCAAGTGCATATCACTAAGCAATAACACTTTCGTTAGATAAATCCACAATGCTAGTCTTGGATCGGAAAATTCGTGGACAATAACGAATAATTTACGTTGAGCCCAAGAAAGTTAACTTGAAAGTTGTAACTATATTTTGAACTCTTAGCATTTATCATAGCAAAATTAGTTGTTTTACTTTTTGTTTTGTTTTGTTCCGTTTTCCTTGCTTTGAGAGCGTTGCTTACAAAATAAATAAAGGCGAACACTCGCATTGTGAGCCTGCGAACAATATTACAGATTGTTAGATATTTTAGTCTATATTGTAAGTCAAATTAACGTTAAAGGATACGCACCTTCTCTATCCTTTAGAAAAAAAATTTGATTGACCTGGTAACATAAGAGTAAAAAATAAAATTAATTCGAGAAAAACATTTCAGTATTCAATGAAGAAATTTATCATATTTTATTTTATTAAAGCTGTTCCTTTTAGCATCAAATGATTACCATTTTGATGGCTTCTAGAGAATTCATTTTTTAATAGTATTTATTCATTTTTTACATTTCATTCCATGGAAATGTTTTTGTTTTTTTCAAAAAATACTAGTATAAATGTAAAGAATAAGAACCTTTTTTAACATTGGGGCACTGCGAATAAGTGAAACTACCCGTAAAAAAAGAGTACTCATTAAAAACTGTGGAATAAAAACAAGGAAATATTTTTTTTATGATTGGTAAACCGTGCATAAGTGAAATTGCACTAGAATAAAGGAGAAATTATTAAAAACAGTAAAATATGATTAAGGAACATATCTTATAATTAGTCAACCGCGGATATGGGAAAATGCAGTATGTTTAGGTTCTGAAGTAATTTTTCTATTTTTCCACACTTTTTTCTTTCAATAAAACTAAATTCTTTATAATTTCGGATAAATATCAGATTGATCCTTTAAGAAAATGTTTAGAATATAATCGTAAATGTCTGTGAGTGATAACAAAAAACAGGTGTTTAGATTCTGTACCAAATGTCAAATACTCAACTACAATAACTTATATTCCTTCTTTCTTTTTAAGAAAATATTCTTGTCATTTAGAAACATGTATTCTTTTTCTTTGTAATTAGGGTTAATTTTCATGTCTTAAGTGAGAATTTCTTCCCAGTACGTCTTCCCATGCACTGTTTTTGACAAAATACAACCATCAAATATGTCTAAGGTGATCTTAATTCTTGCTTAAAACTGTGTTCTTCAAATGCCCATTTATATACGAAAATATTTTGTAGGTAATATAATAAGCGTTGACGCAGGAAGCAAAATAATTATATTGAAATATAAAATTAAAGAAATAAAGAGAATCAAAAAATTAAAAATTGTAAAGGATAATGAACGAAAATTGGAGAGAATTGAAAAATTGAAGAATAAACTCCCAAAGGAGATGACAAAAAGGAAAAAAGGGTATGAAAGAAAAATATTAAATTGAATGCTTCTCGGAACCATTGAATAAATAATTGAAAAAAATGGGTTAAAAAGACGGAGAGTCTAGGGGCAGAAACAGTTTTGCGAGTAATTTCTCAGAAACGAAAGAGAGGGAAATAAAAACCGGAAAGGCTTGAGGATAGAACGGATGTGACGTAATTGGCTGAGAGATATAGAGCAGCATTAGAATAGATTCAGTTTTAAGAAAAACAAGAAAGAAAATGTATAAGGAGAAGAAGGTTTGAATGAAATTTAAATCAAACGAATATTAGAACGTGAAAACTTGAAGTTAATAATTGGGAAACAAAAATACATGAAAAATACTGAAAGACGCGAACTGGAATTGAATGATATCAAGGAAATATAACAAGAGTGGGAAAAGAAAAGAAAATTAGAAATAGAAGGATATGTCTAAATGTGAGACGAGAATAAATCTGAGAATAAAAGAAAGGAAAAGTGAAAAATAATTGGATAGCGTCTTTGTGAAAAAGGGACACAAAGAAAGTAAAGAAACGGAATTCAAGAAAAAAAGGTAAAATAATGAATCCTGGAAAGGATGAATAAAGAGTATTTTTAAAATGAAATACGCAAAAGAAACATTAAAACGAAGAGTAGAATAGATTTTGAAGACAATGTTAAACAAATGAGAGTATGTAAATCTTTCATAAAAGTGTGAAAGTGAGAAAACATGTTGAAATATCAGTGAAATTTGAACGTAAATAAAATAAGTGGAATGAACAAAGATGAAAAAAAAAAAGAGAAAAAAATTCAAAGAAAGAAATTTTACAAAAGAAAACAATGTTAAAAAAAACAACAAAGAATAAAAGTGAACAAATAATGAAAAGGGAGTAAGAGTTTGTTGAAATAGATTTTTTAAAAATGTTTCAAAACAACATATACTGAAAGTGAACAAATAAAAATTAGAAAATGAATTTGAAAAAAAGATTTAAAAAGTAAAATGATTTTTAAAAAATAAGAAAGAGCAAATGTGAACATAAAAAGAAAAAATCGAGAAAGAATTTTAAGAATTAAAAAAAAAATTAAAATAAGTTATTAAAAAAAAAAACAAATTATAAACGTGAACAAAGAAAGTAAAAATAAAGAAAGAATATGAAAAAAAAAATTAAAAAAAGAAAAACAGCGTTTAAACAACAAAAAAGAAAGGTGGAAAAAGGAAGAAAAAGGATGATAGCAAATGAAACGAGGAATTAAAAAATAAAATAAGGTTTCAAAACAGCAGAAAACAAAGAGAAACAAAGAAAAATGGAGAAAGAATCCAGAGAAAGAAAAATAGAATAAGGTCTTAAAACAACAAATAGCAAATAGAAACAAAGAGAGAAATAAGGAAAAAAAATCGGACAAAGATTTTTAAAAATGAAATAAGGTTTCAAAACAACAAAGAACAACGGTGTACAAAAAAGAAAAAAAAATAGAGAAATAATAAGAACAGAAGAATTATAAAACAAACAAACGAAAATAATGTTTTAAAAGAATAAAAGCCAAACGTGAATAAAGAATGTTAAAAGCTAAGTAAGACATAAGGAAAGGTTCAATGAGGAAATGAATGTGCAAGAAAAAATGAGGTATAATAGTGAAACAACAAATGGAAGAAAAAATGAAAAATAAATCAAGCACTAAATAGAGCCTTATTTACAAAGCGAGTACAAAAGTCCATAAATCTAATAAAAGTAAAAATAAAAATTCTAAAGAAGCAAACAAAAACAAGAAGAAATATAGCTGCTAAAAAAAAAACAACAGAAAATAAAATATTGGAAGAAAATATGCCTGAAGATGTTAGAAAATGAAAATAGTTGAAAACAGTGTTTTACAGTTATGCCTAAAGTCTACGACAGAATATCAGACACCATCACCTGGAGACATTAAAAATTGAGCTCATAATTATTTTTTGAAAACTGAAGCATATCGATAAAAAATAGAAATAAAACACGTTGAAGAGAAACCATATAAATAATCCCTAGACGATCAAGTCAAGAAATAGGATGCAATGCAACTATGATTATCTTTGACTCTCAATGTGTATATCTCGCTTTTTATGTGCGGACGTCTTATAATTTAATGCGGAGTAGGGAAAATGAAACAGAAAATTTTAAAGGGAGAATATCTGTAATATAAAACGAAACAAATGAGGAGAAATATAGTGGAGGAACGATTTTCGGTAGTTACGAAAATATCCGATAAAAAAACATCAGTCATCTGACTAAAAATACATTTATCAAGAAAACATTTCCAAACATAATCTTCTTCTTTGTAAATAGACTTTTCATATGGCTTCTATAAAGATCACATCGATCGAACATTATGCAATGAGACATTTCAGATCAAAATTCAACTTATCTTCTATAGAGTTATAAACTTCGAATATCGGTATGAATTTGTTTATATCTGAGCCAAAGAGCAGTGGTTCCCAAACTATGCGCCTAAGTACAATGGGGCGCCTTGAGATACATCTATGTGTGTCTTTTAAATGTATAAGCAGACACGACAGGAAAGAAATGAGTCTAATTACTCAGGGGAAATTTACTGCAAGAAAGAAGGCACACATTTCTCATACCTCGGGTGTGTTTCCAATTTTAGGTAGATGGTAAAATGTACAGAGATCAAACTTCGAAAACACATCCTGCGAAGACAGAGATCCAGTATTTATCTCAGTCTTTCCCTTGTTATTTCAAACACTTACACACAAATTCACATACGCATATACACACCAACACAGACATGTACACAAGCATATATATATATATACATATGATAATTTCCTGTTCGTTTTTTGTGTTTTAAGACCCCGTTCTTCAAAATTGTTTTGAAAACTCCAAAATAAGTGAGAACCGGATGTAGCAAGCTCAACAAGACGATTAAGGGTCTTGACATCTTTACAGTCCCCAAATTTTAACATTGTTTCTTGGAAGTGTACGTTATTACAACGAAAACCAAAACTTTGAATTGATTAACGTTTGCCAGCATCAACATTTTTAAATGTCAGCACATGATTTTTGCTTTAAAGCAAGTCAATGTGTCACACAATTATGTAATCTCAAAGTGTAACACAGCTATGTAATCTCTCCAAATATATTTTTTAAGGAGCCAGGAACGTTGAAATGTTCTGACGCTCGGTAGGTTTAGCGTCAGCCAAATTTATCGGTATACCGTTGCGGTACCAAGGAGACACTGCCGTGGTAAATGTTGACGAACACAAGAAACTCTGTTTATATACTTGAAGATTTATTCACAACTACCACTTTTAGGTAGCTGCCTAGAGAAAGAAAGAGAGTATTGAGACTGGGACGACCACATTACCTAGACAAAGATAAGCAACGGGTCCTGGTGAGAAAAAAAGAGAGCAAACACTGACATGTATTTTCCCTGCTTTTAACATGCTTGTCCGCTGGGTCGCGTCTTGTCTGATACCCTTTTGGAACGCACCTCCAAAATTGGGGCTCGTAAACTTTCGTACCCATATGTCTTCGTGGCTGGTGTTCAGCTCCCCGTTTTTACCTCATAATGTTTCGCCTCTCCAAAAGACCTGGTATCGGCAGGAAGGACATCAACTTCCACCGACTCTGCACATGTTTAAAGAAATTTTGGCACCTCCAGTTTTCCCTAGTCATGTTTAACTACAAGTCTGGCCGTTCTGGAGACTCTGTTTTTTTATTCATTCTTTTTCAATCGCAATATCTCATCTACTAAAAGTGATGCTAATTTAGGCATAAGGTAGATATGAACTTCTATTTACAGGTTTTTGATCATATGGAAAACTGACCTCTCTGATAAAATAAAACCTGCTCTGTTATAAGCTGTGATCATGTCGAACCTACGATAGAGTTGCATCACCTCCATACAAACGTAACACTTGGAGGGAAATTTAGATGGGAACTAAACAAAGTGATACGTATTGCTTTGAATAAATACTGGAATTACCCCTTCACAAAACACTACCTGTGCGGCCACTTGCCTGCCATCTCACAAATTATTCAAATGAAATGAAAAAGACTCGCTGGGCATTTCTGAGGAAGAAACAATTAACTCATGAACGAGGTTCTTCTATGAACTCCTACACGTGGGCACACAAAACATAGTCGACCATCAAAGACATACTTACATCAGAATTGTACGAA
>CAUZXS010001305.1:50000-82044 GCA_963585895.1 Sepioteuthis lessoniana
GAAAGGAATATGTGAATGAGTATGTGCGTTTGTGTGAGTATGTGTGTGTGTGAGAGAGAGAGAGAGGGAGAGAGAGAGAAAGAGAGAAATAGAAAGAAAGAAAGAAAGAAAGAAAAAGGGAGAGTATCAGTATACTCAATCATAATTCTTTATATAAAGTATAAAAGGAATTAATTTCACTGAAATATAGATTATCACATCAACAGAAGTGTTATAGTCAATTGTATACAGATGTTGCTTTGTTGGTTTCATGACATGTCATTCTTTGTTTATTCTACACTGAAGGAATTTTATCAATCCTGGTCTATAATAAACGCGCAAAAATGTATCTTAAAATGATTTTAAACAAGAAAACTCTTTAAACTGCTTCAATGTCAGTTTTTTTAAGACTTGTGTGACCGGACCATTGGTTTCATGAGTAGAGTGTTTGCAAATGGTCCGGGAGACCGGGGTTCAATTCCGGGTCGAGTCATACCAAAAACTCAAAAATGGTACTTGATGCCGCCTTGCTTAACACTCAGTATTATAAGGTAAAGATCAAAAGTAATGTGGAGCAATCCAGGGAATGGAGCATCACCCTCCTCAACACGTCGGTGTAATAGCTATTGAAAAGGGAGCCTTCAGGTCACCATCGACTAAGATCGCCAGCTTTATTTATATTATTCCATTTCAAATCATTTCAAACATTATCAAAGAGAGTTATTTGACCTGTTGATGGATCCCAAAGCATAATACCATACAGGGTAAGTAGGAGTAATGGAAACGAAGGAGTAACCCCAAACTCGCTAAAGGTCCAAAAGTGGTTTTTCATCATTAAATGCAGTTTAGTGTACCCCTCCGCATGATGTGTTCGTGACTTTGCTGATAGGATGCTTTTGGATACATATCCACTTATCTATCATAGCTAGTTCGGACTGGATGCAACACAAGGTCAGTTTTTTTAAGCAGGGTACAGTTAGTTTAGATTCAGAGAAAACCTATTTATAAACAATATTGTTTCAGTGTTCCGGCTAAAGGGCCAAGTCAGCCCAACAATTTTCACCTAGGGTTAAGGAGAAATATTCATGCCTTTCTAGAAGGAAGTGATGTAAAATCAAATCTAATCAGTCTCGTCTCGTATTCAAGCACATATCTGTTTACCTGTGCACATTTAGTATAAAATCATTTCGATATTTGAATATTTGAAGCTGAATCAATATGACCCCCAGCTTGAAATGTAGTGGTTATTCACAAAGCTTTATCTTGTCGGATATTCAAGCTAAGGTCTGAATATCCGACGTTGAAGTGTTTGGTGTCATTGAATGATCACCCATGAACGGGTTCATCGTAAGTTAACTTTGGTGATCTGATGGTAACCAGTGCTTTCATCTATCTGTTATTAGAGAAATGTTTATCTAGGAAAGACACGTGTTATTTATTATTATTTTGATAACCACGTCAGTGTTTCCACCTTTAAAACAATATATGCTTCTTACATATAACTAATATTGTGTTCCTCATATTAAACCAAATCTGTATATATCTATCTAACCGTATAAAAGAGATTACCGCCTAAAAATTGATTATGCTCGAATTTAAAAGTTGAATTTCGTGCGTCAGAATAAGGTCTTTTTATGCCATTATATAAGCATTGTTGTTTATAAAAAGGATTTCAATTCACGTGTCGGTACACATAAAGTTACATATGTGTTTATATAATCTTAACAAAAATAAGAGGACTGGTATCTTTGTTTAATGTCATATCAACCTTGCAAGTTTATTTAATGCCAGCGCCATCCCCATGAAGGAAAGGTTATAGAATTATCAACCCATAGCTGAAAGAGTTATTGGGGGTCCATAACATTTCCAAGGTTTATAATTAGAAATTTGTTTGCACAGACATAAATGGTTTCAAGTATTGTTTTTGACTTTAGTAATTATGTTAATCTAGCATGACTGTGATAATTTTCACCCAGATGTATGGCTCTAAATAATAATAAGTTTTAGTAAATGATTGAACAGTTCTATTTGACCCATAGATGGGACCCTAACACGTACTATCATTCGGGGTCTGAGTGGACCTAAGAGGAATGGTAATAGAGAAATTTTCTACATTGTCCAAAACTCCCGAACACCTGCGACACCTCTATATGAATAAGAGGATTCTATAAATTTTCAGTCTATTTTCTTTTTCTTTTTTTAGTGGGGACAGGGAATAATAGCTTAAGTAAGATTAGGGAGAAAAGAAAACTGGTTTATTGGATGTGTATACAATACTTTAAAGCACAGTAATTACTGAATTAGCAATTGATTGAAAACAAGAAGCCAAACGAACAGACTAGGGAGCAATATCAGCACGTCTTATTATGACAAAAACAATGATAGTCATAAATGAAGGAGCAGACTTTGTATTTAATGGTGTATGTTTGCTTATTTTCTTTTGTTTACCTTCGTTTTGTTTGTTTTTTACTTTACTTCCTTTACTTTTTTAAAAAAAAAAATTGGTTTGTTTGTTCTTTTTGGGGAGGTGCTTTTGAGCACGCTAACCAATGTATTTGTGTGTTTATGTGTAGCGCCACTATATTTTTCAAATTGTTAAAATAGTTGGTGACAGCGTGTAGAAAGGAAAGAAAGGGAGAAAGAAAGAAAAAATGAAAGAAAGAAAAGAGTAACTGAGATATCCCGATGAGAAATCTAACTAATATACCTAAAAACGAAATAAAATGAAGATGTGTTATTGATTATTAGTAGAATGAAAAAAAAGAAGAAAGAAAATTAACTGTAGGAAAAAAAAACGTTTTAAAAATATACAGAAAAAATTCATGCTAAAAATAAACAGTACAGATTTATCTTTTTAGCTCTTTTTAAAAATATGCATTAAAAATAAGATTTAGTCTTTCAGGTGAAAGTGAAAATAAATTCAAAAGCGAAAGGTTGGCTACTGGGTCACATCTTTAATTTTGCAACCGAAAAAGTAATGAAAACTTTCGAGTGACACGCAAGACACCAACAAAGACCGTGGCTTTCGAAGGCAATAAACTGACTTGGATATGCAGTTGGGTCACGCTAAGCAAATTTTCACTGTGTACAGTGATTTATTTCAAGATCTTTTTTCCTAAACCAGCAATACGTATGTGCGCATTAGTTTCAGACGAAAGAGTGTGTTTCAATATATGCAGTGAGAGCTTCGAGCTGGGTTCGCAACTCCAAAGATTAGTTTTTTTACAAGTTCCTGTAAACATGAGAACTACTTTTTTCGGTTTATTTTTTCAATGGTTAGGACTACCTATTTTTCTATAGTAAAAAATTAAGCAATTCCTTTTGTCGAAAAATATCAAGACTCATTGAAGATAAAGCCAGAAATTAGTTTGAGATGAGGACAACAAAATGTATGGCAATAGTTTGGTCTATTTTCTTCTCTAAATATTCTTTGGCAAACATTGTATCTGGATATATTGTGAGATATATATATATATATATATATATATATATATATATATATATATATATATATATATATATATATAAAGCCGAAGTACTGATTTTAGACTTTTTATGATAGAGTTACAATATGCAATTAAGGAGAGAAAAACAAAAAGTAATCAAAAAAGAATCAGATTAATTCTGATTTTATACTTTTGTATGTAAATACCCACCCCCAAGGAAAACAGAAACTGATTAAATACATTTGTTTGTATTTGAGGGTTTTTTTATTGTTTTTTTTTTGTGGTCTTCTTTTTTGCTTTTCTTGTCTTTTTTTAATTTATATTTCAGAATTTTTGTTGGTCTTAATAGGTTTCTTTTAAACGTTATGCACAAACTATTTCTGTTATATAAGAATATAAACCATTGAATTTACAAACAAATTAAACTGGTATGCTATTTATTAAAAGCAACCTTTTCTCCTACATATGCAAATTATATATCTCATTTGCATGATAAACGTTACTTGTTAGTATAAATAATACACATTGCAAATTAAACAAGCGTGTTAATGATTTAACAAAATATTGGCCGTTTCTGCTTGCAATGTTCTTTCGTAAAAACACTTATGAATTCGCATTTACTCACAAGCAGACACACACAAAATTATATATATATATATAGCACTTGATTCGACACAAATCCACTAAGTGATTTAGTGACAACCAAAACGGTTATATATATATATATATATATATATATATATATATATATATATATATATATATATATATATAAAATATTGCCTCGTAAACACGCTTATGAATTCGCAACATTGCAAACAGAAACGACCAACATTTTCTTAAATCATTAACACGCAGGATTAATTTGTGATGTCTATTGTATACATGTGTATTATATATATATATATATATATATATATATATATATATATATATATATATATATATATATGATGTGGGCTGATTGTATAAGTTGATAACCGAAAAAAGGTATAGGCAGGAAAAGCAATGTTGAGAGGATTTAGTTGAAAATTGTTCCAACTAATCCTTACCCCCATATTCCAACTCACTGCTTTAACAATGTTTGAGCAAACCCCTCTCACCATATTCCTGCTTAACTTTCTAACTGGATTCCATATAATTCTGCCCACCATTTTCCAGCCGAAACCATTATTTCCTGCAAAGTGACGGACACATATAGTAACATTTATACTCCTTAATGATCTTAGAAAGAAAAACCGTATGTTGTTTTATAAACACCCCAGTGCCTTTTTTTTAAATTTTCTAACAATGGTTTAGCATTATAGGATGAGACATTTATTTCCATACTTGGGTGGACAGAAGGCAGTTATTAGTGGAGAACATTCATTGACATTCTTACGTGAAAGTTGACGGTTAATTCAAGAGAAATCTTTTTTTTAGGATGAGCATTTAGTAGAAGAAATATGGTATGGCTAATAGGAAAATTCTCTATAATATTCCACAGTTCAGAATAGAGGGAGATACTTAACGATATATGAAAATCAGATCGTTGTTCGACCTATAAAGACGTTATGGAACAAGTAATGAGGGCTTTAGTGATCGAAAAAGGCCTTGCTGGACAATAGGAAAAGTCTTTGAAAAACTTGTTTCTTTTCAAAGTTTTTATTCAGAGGAGGAGTCTCTTTGGTGTAAAAGATAAAGTTTAAGACTCCGACATCGTAGTTTATGAGTTTGAACTAATACATTATATTCCCTGGTAAAAGAATGATTTGGGCTTTACATAACCGACGAATATTGATATGTCATTTAAACTAATAAACGAAACTATTTAAAACTGAGAAAGGCTCTGTCGAATTGTAAATAGATTAGTATACTTCAACGATCGGTTATCCAAGTTCAAATCCTGGATAAAGCTGGTTTTGATTTTCGTAGCGTTAATACCATTGGGAAATACACCAGCTATTGGTAAATAAAAAATATCGACCGAGCTATTCAAACGCGGTAAGGTACACTGTCAATAAAGTAATCTTTCAATTCAAACTAATATTACTTCGTTGTCTCAGTCACCTGGGTCTGCAGAATATACCGATTGCATCACTGCAGAGAGTTAAGACTCCCCCAACAAGTGTTCATAATATGACAATCTGATGGTGAGGCTCCAGTAATTTTGGGGTTTAAGGGAATATTGAGTACCCTTCAACTGCCTTTGCCCACAAATCCATCTATGGCCCGGAGTAGAAGCACCTGATAGGATCCTATCTATGGGTTAAATAGAACTGTGTACTTAGGCTAAACTGAATTGTTTGAAATAGAACTGTTTGACATTTAAACTGCGTGCTTAAGCTAAATTGAATTGCTTAAAATAAAAAATGTTTATATGCATAAAAATTGATTTGGTATTAAATAAACTACAAGTTATGCAATCAAATCAAACCAAACCAAACCAGTACCTCCCTTAGAAATAGACCTTGTGTCATATCTTGCTCATAGTGAAGGTTTAGTTTGAGTTAGTTTCTTTGTTTAGCAGCATATTAACTTTTGTGGGTTATTCAATGCTAGAGCCATGTTTACAGAAGAATAGTAGTAGTATAATTTAATCCATAGCCAGCCCAATCGGCTTGAGGTGTTGAATACGCCTACTGCATCTTTGCAGAGAAGTAAAACCGCCCAAATGAGTGTCATGGGTATCATTTGATGTTGAGGCTCCATTCCTGGATCTCAAGGGAATATGTAGTACCTCTTCATTGCTATTATTTCCAGGTTTAATCAAACTTCATGTTTTAGGACTTGTTAAGGTTACATTTATCAGTCTAATTGAACTGTTTGACCAATTACCTGCATACGAACAAATGGCTGATATTAAACTGACTTCTTTGTGTTACACAGCAGTACTTGAAACCATTTCACTGTGGGCAAACAAAAGATTAATTTTAATTATAATTATTAGTGTTTGATGGGAATACATGAAACCATGTAAATGTGTAAAATATTGCCAGCCAAACATTTCTTTGCAAATGATTTAATCATATTTACCAACCTCTCCGCTCGAGCAGGATATGGCACAAGGTCATTTTTTAAGCAGAGTTTAACAGGTTTGAATTCAGAGTTTACCTTCTCCTAGACTAGTTGCCTCACCAAGGCTGAAGAACCCAGTCTGTCCTACTATTTACCCATAGCTGAAGGGAGAATAATTGGATTCATACCTTTCCCAAGGGTATTAGTGCTATGTGAAATGCAATCAGTCTCGTCCAGGATCTGAACTCGTGTCGCCGTGTCCATTTCCTACGACGATAACCATTACACCACGGGCACCTGCAAATCATTTAATACAGATGTGAAAACAAGAAACTGGTATCATATAATTTGCAACGGTTGATATATCATAAAACCCAACCAACCACCTAATCCATAGGTGGAAGTTAAGGGTGTTCATACCTTTCCCAAAAGTATTTTTCCGAAAGTAAACAGGCTGGTGCAATATTATTAACAGAGTGAGAACAGTTGGCGATTGATTGATGTGCTTTCAGTTCTACAGGGAACACTATTCCTCGAATGATTATGTTCTTTTGTGATCATTTAGGGACCATGTTCTTTATAGTAGATTAATAGGTGCTCTTTCATTGGCTCATTACTTTTATTCTTCCGTGAAGCATTTTGTGGCATATGTATATTGAAAACGTGCTGTTGACATCATGTGCAAATGGCTGAACCAAGGCAGCTAGGTTTAAAGTTTGATAACCATTCAAGAGTGATCACGTCTTTAAAATTTCGAAGGTATATTGTACATGTATTTTCTGCAGATTCATTTTAAAACTTCAACACATAGTCGAAAAGATGTTTAATGTGCTTTCTATTCGGTAGATGATAGCCCCTACTATTTGGAGTTTGTATTTATCAATTAATCCTTAATGCATTTTTTGTTATCAACTAATAGCAATTGCATACTGTTGGAATATATTTTGAGCCAGTGTTAAATATTAATTAGTACATATATTAATTGCACTAATAATTGATAAATGACATTTATGCCTATTAGGGCGTAGTAGGTCTGTTGTCAATGTAAAAAAAAAAAATAAAAATAGCGTTTTATTTTCAGTTTTAGAGATGCAAGCCCCCAGTAAGCAAATAATTTGTTACCAATATTATTTTTACTTAAAGGATTTTTTGGGACGCAGAAATAAGAGGAACAATAAGAATATTTTTCAAGAAAATCAGCATGTCTTCAATCCTCGATCGCTTCAGAACCAGTTTTCACCAAGCAGCACATGAAGCATTCTATTTAACACCCGTATAACCCGATCTCTGAAAAAAAAAGAAATGCAGATACAACATTGAACTCAGTAGGGGTTCCTGTTTGCTTTCATCTGAGACTAGATAATTAAAACGGGTATTTTCTTTTTTTCTACCTTCCACCCACAAGTGGTTTTCATTCTGTTACCGCCTCATGGCCAACTTTTTGCATTCTTCATTGTTGGTTTACGGCAAGTTTCTTTCGTAAACGAGAAAGATCTTCTTAAGAATCAATCTGCTATTAAATACCATTTTGAAGTTTTGTTCCAGTAGTAATCTATTAGAATATTTTTCTCAATGTTTTTATTGTAGATTATGAATATTAAGTGTATATTACTATCAGTAGGTGTTATGTATATGAAAATGATATTTTTAATCGTTGTTTTGTCTTGATTTGATTGCATTATTTGCTTCTTGTCAGTCGTATTGTGTAAGTTATTTCTACCTAGTAGATTTACAATTATTTTTATTTGCTCGTCTACGAAATGGTTAGGATAACAATGATTGAGGAGGTATTTAAGTTTTTTTTGTTTTCTTTTAAGTATTGTATGCAATAAAAAGGTTTGTTTGAATCCAAATTATGTGACAATTATTTTTTTGTGCGCAATTCGTATGATACTAAAGAAAGCAAGAATTATTGCTTGTATTTTTCCTTTTATGTTTTAATATAAACGGAAATAGTGTTCTCGTGAACACAAAAGTCGACTGAAGCTTCGAGAAAGAGGATTCTATTGTTAATGCTGGTTGGTTAGGCTGGGTTGCTTAATTTAATAATATATCAACCTTTGTGGGTTCTTTAATCCCAAAGCCATCCTAGTAGAAGAAAAAAAGTAGTATTATTAAGCCCATAGTCGTAGGATAAGGAGAATTCCTTCCTCTCTCAAGAGTAGTTGTCCAAAAATTGTCGACTGTAGTTCAAACTCGCTCACAACGATGTGACAGCCTTTTAGATTAATCACTACGCTACGGGGGAGTCTCCGTATTAATGATGCGTTTATAACTGAAACAGACTACAAATTTGTGCTCAAAAGCTTGATGCATTTTGAAAAAATTAATTAGGCATTTTATCTAATAAGAAGTTACGTCAATTTATATAATATATTTAGAGAGAGATTTAGAATAATTGTAAAATTTTGATTTGAAAACTGTCCATGAAATAGTTTTAAAAAAGTAAGAACCTAAAGGAAAACCCATAACAACACCGTCAGTCTATGTGTAGATATTGTCAAAATTATTCCTAAAGGGGATTTCTTTTCTGCTACAATTTTTAAAAGTTTTAAGTTGGAGAATGACTTTGATATAAAGTGATTTGGTTTGTTTTCCTTGTGTAATGACATATCAACATTTATGGGTAATTTAATGTCAAACTTATACTCATAGAAGAATAGAAGCAGTATTATTTAACTCATAGCTGGGTAGGGACAAATTATTTAATACATTTCCCAACGAAATAAGTTAAAAAGTGAATGTAATAGTGCGACTAGTGTTCAATCTCGCTTCCTAATATCTCACAGACCAGTTGATTTGCAACTACGCCCCGAGGAATCCCTTGATATAAGATGGGTAGAAACTGCTGTGGATTCACAGTATATTAGATCTATTGTCTTGTCCACCTCCTGTGCTCTAATATTAGCAAGCTAGATTAACAGACCATTATTAGTGACTTCGATTCTCCTGGGGCGCCCCATATAGTTGGTTTTATATTACGTTTAAGATGAGCCCCGAAAATAACTCTATCTCTTCTCTCCTTAATGGGTACATAGAGGAAGAGACTTTCTCTATTGAGTAAATCATGAACGCTTTTGTTGGGTCCATTCGCGAGTAGGATTTTAAGGAATCTGCCAGCTGAACTAATAATGTATTTAGCTGCCAAAACGGTATAGTCAGTTGTTTAACTGTTTTTCCATGAATGGTACGATAATTACGTGAGATAGATTTTGTAAAATAATGGAGAAGAAGCAATTAATAGGTTTCAATGTTAGCATAGAGTTAACTGGGATAATAATTTCCGGCTACTTTTTCGTTTAATACAAGCAATTTCAGCATTGTTAACAGTGATGAGCTTGTAGACTAGTCTATTGAGGGTAGCTGTTTTCAGACATTAAATTTGGTGATATTGTTAAAGCATTTTACGTGTGACATCTCTTGCAGGAGATGAACAGAGCAAATCAAAAATGGTGATATCACGACACTTCTTTAGCTTTCACAAGACATTCATTAGAAAAGCAGAATTTATGTTATAGAGACAAACTGTGGATGGCACCAAGAATTTCTTGACATGGATTTTAAACAGATGGAGACTGTTTGTAATCACATCATCTAAACAGTACTGCCAAAACCGATTTGACATTTTTTATTGATGGACAGATTGATTTTAGCAGAGTGTGAACCTGCCTAGGGTTATTTCATTCGTAGTTATAAGGAATTACGTTAATTGTACGTTTATGTATACGTTTTTGTGTAGTAGTATTTTTTTAAAGAATTTTTTGCACTCAGTTATTTTACACCAAATATTACTATTTAATACAAATAATTTGAACACGATTGAATGGTTTTAAGTAAGTAAAGTTGGCGACCTTAGTCGAAGGTGACGCGAAAGCTCCCTTTTCAATAGATACTTCACGAATGTGTAGGGGAACGCGTCACTTCATTCCCAGGATTGCTTCACTTTACCCTTGACCCTCACCTTATAATGCGAAGTTCTATGCAAGGCGGTATCAAGTACCATTTGTTGAGTCTTTGGTATGACTCGACCTGGAATTGAACTCCCATCTCCTGGACCATAAGCGAACACTACTAATGATACTAATTGTCCAGTGGTTTTAGGTAAATAATAATAATAATAATAATAATAATAATAATAATAAGAAGAAGAAGAAGAAGAAGAAGAAGAAGAAGATGCAGAATAGACACGACCGGGTGGGCAAGGTGATCCATTGTAGAATGAGCAAGAAATTTAAATTTGACCATACAAACAAATGGTATACGCGTAACTCAGCATCTGTCGTAGAGAATGACACATAAACTCCTATGGGATTTTAACGTACGAACGATTAGCTAATCTTGGCCAGAAGACCAGACCTTATAATAATCAACAAAAAAAAAAAAGCAAACTTGGGAATTTATGGACTTTGTTTTCCTTGCTGACTAAAGAATAAAAGTGAAGAAAGAGAAAAGAAGGACAAGTACCTTATAAATTATGGAACATGAAGGTGACAATTACACCAATTGTTATTGGTGCTTTTGGTACAGTCACCAAAGGATTATTAAAAGGGCTGGAGAACTTGGAGGTAGGTGGACAAGTGGAGACCATCCAAACAACAACATTTTTGAGATCGGCCAGATTACTGAGAAGAGTCCTGAGACTTGAGGACACTTGCTCTCACTCACCTTCTAGGAAAAGAACATCAGCTGGAATTGATATGAAAAACTCTCAAGGAGTAAATAATAATAATAATAATAATAATAATACGCATAAACTCATATGGAACTTTAACATATAAACGGATCACCTAATCCCGGCGAGAAGACCAGAATTTATAATAATCAACAACAAAAAAGGAGAATTTGTAAAAGTGTCAGATTTGCTGTCCTGGCGGACCACAGAATAAATCTGAAGGAATGTGAAAAGAAAGATTAGTACCCCGACCTTGCTAGAGAATTGAAAACGCTATGGAATATGAAAGTAACCATTGTGCCAAATGTGATTGGTGCGTTAGGCACAATAACTAAAGGATTATTAAAAGGCATGGAAGACTTGGAAGTTGGCGGACGGGTAGAGACTATCCAAACAAAAGCATTGCTAAGAACGGCCAGAATCCTGAGACGAATTCTGGAGACTTGAGGAGACTTGCTGTAACTCAAACTCCAGTGAAAAACGATCAGCTAACACTGATGTGAAAAAGTCTAAAGGAGTAAATAATAATAATAATAATAATAATAATAATAATAATAATTGCAAGAAAAGATTAACCACCTAATGTGTAGAGATGACATCAAACTGTTTGCCACAAATAAAAAAAAAACTAACTGGAAACCCTCATACAAACGATAAGAATATGCAGTTAGGATACAGAAATTGAATTTGGCTAAGAAAAATGTACCATACACATAATGAGAAACGAAAAATGACTATTGACGGAGTGAATAGAACTACTAAATCAAGAAAAAATCAGAACGATCGGAGAAAAAAAACACAAACTTACAAGTACTTAGGAATATTGGAAGAGGACACAATCAAACAAGAGGAAAAAAGAAGAAAATAAAAATGAGTATATCAGAACAAGAAAACTATTCGAAACCAAATTATATAGTAGTGTAATATACTAGCTTAGCTGGCGACGATGAACTTAGCAGATTCAAGGCAGTCGCAAGATAGCATCAACAAAATATTTTCACAGGAAAGAGAAATATAAAATATGATGGCGATAATAATTTATTGCCTATGGATAGAGTGACATATATTTCCATTCGCAGATAAGATCAAAAATTTACTGGAAAAAATCCGGAAGTATATAAGTTCCGAAAACCAGCCAATACGTGAGGCAAATAGGATGTTCATACTTCTGCAGGGGACTTGAAAAGACAATATAAAGTCTTTAATTTTTGACTGAAGGCAGAGATCCAGTGGTCCTCAAGCGAAGGGAGAGACATGCTGGTCACTCAAGCAGACCTGTCAGCTCTTCGTGTGTGTTCTCCGGCCGACGGGCTACTTTACAAAAAGGGTCCCTACCACAGAAGAAAGATACGTACGAACTCTCTCTGGCTGTATTCCTATTACACACAATCGTCGCCGTCGAAGAATAAAAATATACATTATATTTTTATATATCTTTGAGTCCTTCGTTGTTTGTCCAGCGGTACGATATGCGGCAGTAGGAATCACATCAAAGGGTCCATTCTTGAAGTGGATGACGGTAGAAATTCAAAAAATGGGCCAGACAAAAAAAGAAAACTAATAATTACGCATAAGGACATACATCCGAGAGATGACATAGACAGATTATCTGTGTCAAGAAAAGGAGAAAGAGGACTCGCCAGCATTCAAGATAGCGTCGATATATCGATAAGACGACTTGAAGAATACATAAAAAAGAACAAAGATCGAATAAATACAGCGACCAGAAACAGAAGTAACAATACGATAATCAACAAAACAACAATAACAAGGAAATTATTACACGAGAAGATTTGGACATGACTAAGAAAGGGAAGCATTTAGAGAAAAAGTGATTGTGACACAAGACAACGCTATAAGCCCCAACTATGATAGAGCAAAAATAGGTAGGACGATACAAAATAGTAAATGTAGGTTATGTCATGATAAAGAGGAGACGATTAGACATATATTAACCAAATGCATCAAATCAGCGCAAAAAGAAAAGAACGACGAGACACTACTGTGTGTTGAAGGTGGTCGATTCGGAATTGTGAAAGAAACCGAAATCTCACCATACAAAGAAATGGTAAGTACCCAACTCAAAATCCATCCTGGAGAATGAGACACACAACATTCTCTGGGATTTTGAGAAACAGATCACCTAATTTCAGCCGGACGTCTAGATTGTTCATACTCAACAACAACAACAAAAAAAAGAACTGGCCAAATTGAGAACTTTGTCGTCCTGGCAGATCATAAAGTAAAAACAAAAGAAAGCGAAAAGAGAGATAAGTGCTTTGAGAACTATAAAAAATATGGAACATAAATATGACGGCGATACTAAGTGGTATGTTCAGAACAATCTCCAAAGGATTGGCGAATGACTTGGAAAACTTGAAATCAGAGGACTAATGGATACTATCTAGACTACAGTATCATTAACATCTGTCAGCATACTGAAAAGAGTCCTGGAGACATTAGTAAACTTGCTATCATTAAAAAAAAACAATGAAAGACTATCAGCTAACGCTAATGTGAAAATCTCTGAAGGGGTATAATCATATTTACCAACCCCTTCGCTCGGGCAGGATATGACACAAGGTCAATTTTTAAGCGGAGTTTGAATTTAGAGTTTTCATTCTCCTATACTAGTTGCTGAAGAACCTAGTCTGCCCTACTATTTACCCATAGCTGGAAGGAGAATAATTGGATTCATACCTTTCCCAGTGCTATGTGAAACGCTATGTCTCGTCCAGGATTTGAACTTGTGTCGCCGTGTCCATTTCCTGAGACGATAACCATTACACCACGGACACCTCTGAAGGGGTATGATAAGGAAATATATTTTCTTCAAACAAATAAGTTACAGTTACAAGATATCAAATATTAACATACAATACAAATCATGTGCACAGATTTAAGTTTCAATATTCCAACCTAATTCTAGTAATTATATGGTTTCAAGTATATCTTAAATTATACTCATTCATTTTCATACAGTTATGTAGTTTCAAGTAAATAATAGTAATCCTTAGTAAAAAATCATCGCTTAAGTTTCTTAATATAAATAATTTACCGTTACATGGAATCTAGTGTCAAATATTCCAATCAAATGCGAATAATTTTTAAGCATTTCTATTTTAACTACAGATAGTAGTCAAACTGGTAACAACACTCCAGAATAGACCAGGGAGTAATGACAATAAAATCGTGCTCCACATCTCTCAGATCTTCAGAATTTGAGCCTCACCATCACACCCAGTATAATATAAAGACCAGGAGACGTCATTTTTCTAGTTACCACGCATATATATATATATATATATATGTGTGTGTGTGTGTGCATGAGTGTGTATGTGTGTATAACTCGCTGCTTGTTATGGCAATTAGTCTACTAAGGGTTATCCCAATATTCTTTTTATAAATCGAGAATTTTAGGAGAAAAGAATTTTGTTATAAAACTGGAAGTGATGGATTCCTAGCTTTTGCTAAAGCATTCTCCTAGGAGAGGCATTCGGAAATGTAAAACCTGCAACTTCAATAAAATCCGATGACGTAGGCTTGCTTTTCTTTTCAATAGATATTATTGAATCTTGGGGAGTGGGATTGACCTAGTACACCGTTTTCCCTTAAAACTAAAAGGTTCAGGTATTGTTTGATATCTGAATATAATGCCATGGGCGTAGATGATTTCGAAGTGGCTTCCATTATATATATATTTATATATATATGTGTGTGTGTGTGTGTGTGTGTGTGTGTGTGTGATAGATAGATAGATAGATAGATAATCGTATGCACAAGGTAATATTAAAAATCCCACACACGTTAATCAATTTTATCTATTATCATATTCATTATCGATGCATTTACTTAGATTTTTTTTGAAATTCTATTATTTCGGTGCCAGTCTAGAAAAAAATACTTAATTTGAAGCAGCTATAATATGATTAAAAAATGACTTTGTGTCAAATCCAGCTCGTGGCGATTGTTTTTGCTAAATAATAAAAATAAATTTGGCGGCCGTAGTCGAGAGCAACCAGAAGCCTTCGTTTTCAATAGCTACAACACGGAGGTGAAGTGGAGGTCACTACTCCTTTCCCTGGATTGCTCCACTTTACCCTGTATACGTACCTTATATTGCTGAGCGGTATCAAGTACCATTTTTAAAGTCTTTAGTACGCCGCAACCTGGGATTGAACGCAGGTCTCTCAGACCAATGGAGAACAAAGCAATGAACTTTTCAAATTAAAATTCAGCATATAAGTTGGTGTCACGCTATATACTCTCCCTTTCTCCTTACATAGACACACAGAGATACTGAGATGGTCCATATATCATCATCATCATCATCATATCGTGCTGGCAGCACGGATATCCCTGACCCTCTCTCGCCACTCCTCCCTATCGTTCATCGCCCTAGGCAGGTCTTCAGGACAACAACCTGTATCCTCACATAGCTGCTGAATGTACGTTCGTGCTGGTCGTCCTGCTTTTGCGCGGCCGTGTGTGGGGATCCATAAGAGTACATCTCTTATGAGTTCATCTCTGCTTCTCCAGCAATGTCCTGCATTTCTGGTTCGCCTAACTTGAATAGTTTTCGTGATAGGGGGCAGGTGGCCGTACAGTTGGTGTCTTGTGGGGGTGTTGCTGCCAGGACTTGTTGAGGATTGCACGCAGCATTCTTGTGTAATTGCCATCTAGTTTCTTCTCCAGCCGTTTTGTTAGCGTCCATGTAGTGCATCCATATAGCAGTATCGATGTGACCGCTGCCTGGAAGAAACTGCGTTTCATTTTATACAGAAAATAATTTATGAAACTGCAAGAAAAGCTTGGCATTTAGTTTTGTGTTTTTCTTTAAATAAAAATGCATTATTTACGAAACCGTTTCACAAAAAAAAAAAAAAAAATTCAATGAAAACAAATAGACTTAATCGAATCTTTTGAGATAAGTGTCTGTTGCAGTTATCATGTGATCGTCAGCCTCATCCATTTCAGCCGTCAGTTTTCAGCCGCTCCTTTAGTCGTCCATTTTAAAAAGCCTGTCCTGACCACTCTCAATTCTCTTTATAATTAAACCCACCTTGCAATCATCTATGCCTCCATTAAGTCCTCTTACATTAAGTAAACCCTGCAAAGCCACCGGGATTTTAAAGAACATTTTCTCCCTTTTATTCTATGCACTAATGTTGCCATCGTGTACATTATGTGCTTAAAATGTTTGTCCACGTTTAGCACTCCGGAAAACATATTCCGTGTTGATATTTACTCAAATGCTGACAAGATGCTTGGTTTAAAAGCTTTTGCTCTGATTTAGCATTTTGATAGATGTTCTTAGTCAGAAGAAGATAATTCCATTCAGTTGAATGTATCGGTTAGCTATTGCCACTATCTACGTGTCTATTTACATCATCTTAAGGTCTGGGAAATGTGTTTATTTAACGATTATTTGTTACCAGTGATGACCCGTTTCTTTTCCATACAAATGAGGTCTTTTCTGGTTATTGAATCTTTAAAGAAATACGGATTAGAGATAATTGCACAAGATACTTCTCTCTCTCTCTCTCTCTCTCTCTCTCTCTCTCTCTTTACATTTCTTTTTTTGTTTTTTGTTTTTAAACCCAATTTGTAAATAGCGCTAAAATATCAGGTAAGTTTGCGTTTGTGCCTTCTTTAATATTATTACAATAAAACATGTCCTCATTAGTTTATAGCGTCTGGTATAGATAAACGAACTTTCTACGAAAATATGTAAAGACCCAATCTATGAGTAATGGACAGAAAACTAGATATAAATTATACTACCGTCTTTTTTATCCTTACTGAGTAAAAACTTTCCAAGAATACGGTAGCAATTTTGATTATTCGCTAAAGATTGATTGATTGATTGATTTTAACGGAATATAAACTCATCGAGAGTGATTTTAAGCCAAGATTTTAAGGAATCACGTTTATTTTTCGTTATTATTTACATTTTTTGCTATTGATTCTTACGAGTTCCAATCAAATGCAAATAATTTTCAAGCAGACGAATTTGACGCAGAGGTGAGACCTTAAGAGAAACTGTTAAGTGGGCATGGGGAAATGAAGGAGACATTAAACACTCCCGATATCTCCAGAACTAGAGTCTCGGCGTCAGATGCTGTTTAATGTAATATCAAGGATAACCCTATTAGGTGGGGTATCACTAATCTATACATGGTATAAGCCTAATCAACAGAACTAATTATACGGTCTAGTATAGTATAGTGGTAAATATTCGATTTAAATCAATACATTCCAGGATGTTATTATTTCTAGTGGAACACTAAATTCCATCGTGTATCATTAGCTGTGATGTATTACTAAACTCTACTGCATTTAGGCTCAGTAATAAAAATATGAACATGTAGCAGTCCAAGAACTATTACACATTTTATTTAAATATTCCAGTAGTTTTACTTTTGTTACAAAAGTGTTGTAATTTTATTTCTGGTTACAAATTTTCAATACAGTCGAGTTTTTTTCATTATTAATACTTAATAATATCTGTTTACATTGTATAATGTTCATTATAAATAATGAAAGTCCGTTATGATTGCATTAGTTGGAAGCAGAACTTGTTCAAATAAGTTATATCCATTTTCGCTTCATTTTTATTCTGAGATCATATGTTTAATATTACCTACTTTGGATAAAGATCGGTTTTCGGTATAATTGCAGTTCATTTCACATATTCTACGATCGCTTGTAATCCACGTTGCTGTGAAGTATCAGCGTTTCATTACTTGTCAGAATATTTTTCTAAAACCTAATATATTCGATATATTTAATTAGTAAATCAAATTTAAGAAATACAGTCAATTTTTTTACTTCGCTCAACTTATTTAGAGGCTTCATATTAATGGAAATAATAAGAGCAAGCCGAAGCAAGTTAAATCCAGCCCTTGATTATGAGACGTTGAGTACGTTGGCTCCCATACATTATATAATTGTAATTATTCATAAGTAATATCTTCATTTCATTGCTTACAACTCCAAATGTGCTATCAGGTTGGAGCCTCCTTCAGTGCGAAATCTCCAATTGAAAAAATCGGAAAAACCTTTTGACACATTTCATTAGAAACAGTACCTTCTCTGTAAACTGCGTTTGGGTAGCATTTTAATCAATTTTAAAATGTGTACTATATAAAAAGAAATATACTATTTTTCATCTAGAATGAAAATACGGTTCGGTATATTTAAATACACGTTCATCTGACAGCTGTCAGAATGGAATCAAACGAATTCTTTTTATGACGTTATTGAAGATTAAACATAACTTTTAACAAGAAAATCCATTTATTTTCAATATTTTTCTCTTTTCTTGATTCACTAAGACGGGTCTCCTTTAGATGTTACTTGAAATATATATATATATATATATATATATATATATATGTTTGTGTGTGTGTGTGTGTAAAAGTGTGTGAGAGAGAAAATGAGAGAGAAAGAAAGAGAGAGAGAATGAGCGTGCGTGTGCGTGTGCGTGTTTGCATGTCTGTATGAGCGTGAATGTGAATAAGGATACATCTCATTTATTTGAAAATCTAAGAACGAACCTTAATTTATATATATATATATATATATATATATATATATATATATATATATATATATATAAAAATATATATATATATATATGTTGGCCGTCCGTAATTGAGGTCGACCCGAACACCCACTTTTCAATAACTACTACACCGAAGTATGTGGGAGGTTGCTACTACTTTCTTTGAATTGATCCGCTCACCCGTAATGGGTGCGTTAAAATGCTGAGTGCTAATCAAGACGGCATCATGAATGGGGCAGTGCTTAGTCTGATGGAATAATGGAGCATCAACATAAGATGCAGTTTAGTGTCATATCTAGGACATTCGTTAGGCGTTGGGAATCCCCCTCTGTAGAGATGTAGTCTGCGTATTCTATGCCTTCAGTCTTTATATATATATATATATATATATATATTGGCAGCATTTATTCGTTAATACTAATTTCATTAACCATAAGAGACATTTTCTGTCTACATATTTTCTTCTGGATCCGTTCGTATTCCCGTATTGCTTTTATCGTATTCGGCGGAAATTGATTTATGCATTGTCCATAGTTAATTCTATTTGAAACATGCAACCGACACTTAATAGAATTAATTTTCAAACCAGTGCTAATGTACTTAAATGTCTTTAGCTACTGACGCTATTTATAGAAACCCATTTAAAAGCAAACGCTATAATCATCAATTGTAAAGACGCTCTTACATAGTCTTAATATGAAAAAGAAAAGTTACCTCACTTTTGTAATTGATCTTACCCTGATGATGGCCCAAAGTCGGGCAGAAAGTACTAGGGATACATACAACTATGGACAATACATAAATCCTTCCCGCCGAATACGATAAAAGCAATACAGGAACACGAACGGATCGAAAAGAGAATATGTAGACAGAAATTGTCTATTATGCTTATTGAAACTTGTATATACATATATATATATATATATATATATGTGTGTGTGTGTGTGGAAAGAAAGAAAGAAAGAAAGAGGGAGAGAGGGGGAGAAAGAAAGGTACTAAGTATGAAAGTAAAAGAAAGAAAGAGATAAACAGGAAGAGGGTCATCTATGTAGGCATTTCATATCAATTGATTTGTCTGCCAATTTTTCTCTATAGCTGTTACTAGTGCCAGCTGTCGATCAGAATAATAAGGATTTAAGCTGGAATCAATGGTCGAATATCTGGTCAGTAATCATCTTGTGTACTTAAATTTTCTCTGCTTCAATGAACGTGTTGTCATCTTCCCAAATAAAGAAAGGGAAACAACTTCGAAGAAAAACTAATAGCCCTTGTCTTATTTTTACTGATGCGAGTGATAGGTGATTTTAAGTTGTTTTTTTTTTCAGGATTACATGTCTGAGTATATTTCACGATCACCAAAGTGCTGAGTTCTTACCCAGTGAAAATAAAACTGATTTAGGATTTGTTTTTCGTTGTAAACTGCCTACGATTATTTGAGATAAATGTGATTGAGTTCATTTAAAATGATATTGAACTACATTGATACATTGACCTAAAACCTATCCTGCCAAGTCAATTGGCTTTAAAATAAGCTGACTGCATCTCTTGAAAAAAGGTAAGTCATCCTAAAAAAGTTTTTTTCTGGGTATCATACAAAACTACACCTGATGGTGAGGCTCCACTTTTGGAGATCTCTTAAGTGTTGCATACCATTTCTTTGTTATAACTCCCAGGTACCCTCAGACCCATTATGGCTGTGCCTATTAGTGTTCAATCCACGGGTAAAATAGTTCTGTTTAGAAGCAATTGGATGTGCATAAAAAATCTCAGATATATGGTATTGTTCCTGAAAACAGTCAGCCTAAACGATATTTACATGAACATCTGTCGCTTTCTCTCTGTCTCTGTCTCTGTCTCTCTCTGTCTCTGTCTCTCTCTGTCTCTGTCTCTCTTTCTCGATCTATCTATCTATCTACTGCCTTATTCTTCACAAAAAAAATGCCATCTGTATTATGAAGGAAACTGTGAAATGAATAATTTTGCAGTTTAAACAGAAAGACTCAGCGACAGGCATTTTAAACATAGGTCCCATGCTCTGGTTTTATTCCATTTGTTAAATAACAGAAGTTACAAAGTCTTTTCTTGTTAGAAAATATAACATTTAACTGTTAGATAAGAAAGGATTTTTCACTGTAAGACTGGATTGAAGTATGTTCTTTATTTCTGTGTGATAGCCCAAGATTTGAGAAATTCTCGATCTATTTCTGTTTTTGTACCTTAATGTATGTTGTATTTTCTATGTTTTGTCACATAATGCAATCTGGACTAAAAGGTATCAGCCTTTTAACCCCCTTGTAATGTATGGAACGAGCCGCAGCTGGCATTGGCCTCCCAGTCAATGCAAACAAAACTGAATATATGTGTTACAACCAAACGGGCAACATTGCCACACTAGACGGAGCCTCTCTGAAACTAGTAGACAAATTCACCTACCTAGGATGTAGCATCTCATCAACCGAAAAAGACATCGACACACGACTGACGAAGGCATGGACAGCTATCGATAGGCTCTCGATCATATGGAAGTCGGACCTAACTGATAAAATGAAACGCAGTTTCTTCCAGGCAGCGGTTGTGTCGATACTGCTATATGGATGCACCACATGGACGCTAACGAAGCGGCTGGAGAGGAAACTAGACGGAAATTACACAAGAATGTTGAGAGCAGTATTAAACAAGTCCTGGCGACAACACCCCACGAGACTCCAACTATACGGTCACTTGCTCCCCATCACTAAAACTATACAAGTCAGACGAACCAGACACGCGGGACACTGCTGGAGAAGCAAGGACGAGCTCATAAGCAATGTACTCCTGTGGACCCCCACATATGGATGTGCAAAAGTAGGACGACCAGCACGAACTTACATACAGCAACTATGTGAGGACACAGGATGTAACCCTGAAGACCTGCCGGAGGCGATGAATGACAGGGAGAAATGGCGAGAGAGGGTCAGGGATATCCGCGCTGGCGGCGCGACATGATGATGATGATGTAATGTATAAAATAGTACCACAGCCGTTCTTCTACTAGGACGATTCTGGCAGTAAATAACCTACAAAGACTGGTTTGCCTTTGAACATTAAAAAAAGAAGAAAAATTAACCTAACCGAATTCGTGGGTCGGTTGGTTTTACAACAGAGTTACACTTAAGTTGACTGAAGTTATGTCACAAAAAAAGGAGAAGCGCTTAACAATACGATTATTGTTGTAGGAAATGGAATTGACGAAAAAAAATTTAAATTCTGAATTTGCATTTCATTTCAGTGCAATACTCCTGGGAAATACATGAATTCATTTCTTATCCTACCTGATTATGAAAAAAAAAAAGAAACAAAAACAGACTGCGTTATTTAACATTGGTTCGGGAACCAGCCAAAGAAAAGGAAAACTCTCTATTCAAATTTTCTGTACTAGACTTAAATTTTGACCTTTATTAACATCTTATCCCCGTTGAATGGGTTGAATAAAAATATAACTCATAACAATTCTTCAAATATAAGTTCAAATTAGAGGAGTTATTTTTTTAAGAATTAAAAAGAGTCAGCCGCGAGTTTCAACACCACTCAAAATTCGAACTTAAATTGACCAACCAAAATGTAAGAACCTATTTGTGTAAAGTTGGCCAAAAATTATTAACGGTTTCACGATAATCTAACATTTTGAGTTGCATCAAGTTTACATGTATGTACTTTCGTACACTAAGCTTGAAATTTTACTCAATCGTATGTCTTAGTAGAGGATTAATATAGGAATATTAATGGAAAGATGAAGAAATCAATATTGCTATTAACAATCTAGGTCTGGACTTGATTAGAAAATTTTTAGTAAAAAAATATTAATATTTAGTACGATAAAATATTAATAAATATTTATAAAATTATTTATGATGTTTGAGGGACATAAAAGTGTGTTTGTAAAATTAAACGATATCATACGAATAAATGTGTGTAAAAATAGACTCGAAAAAAATGTAATTTGTATCTGTATTTTTGCATGTATTGACCAATCTGTGCTTATGCATTATTTCTAAAATTCCTTTGATACGAAACTATTTGACCTTTAACACAAAATTTTAAAGATCAAAACCCAAAATAATTCAAGAATTCTTTTCCCTCCGAGATTGTTCTAACAATTAGAATTATTGATAAATCATCAACTTATTTTATCTAATTTCAAACTTAACATAATCGTATGAATAAAAGATAAAAATAGATAAATATTCAGTAGATTTATGGTCTCTTTCTATAAAGTAGAGAAAACTTTCGGCATTTTTTCTTTTGAGTCATAATCTAACGTTCTGATCCTTCAAGTATGTATTTCATTTCAACATCGCTTAATTATTTTACATTGAGCAAAATATTTGGTTTATTCTGATATATTGATAATACCATTACAATCTTCCTTAGCTGATATTTTTCATCTGCATCCGCTTACATATCAGCGCATAAATATACGTTCCCTCCCTTACAGTAACATACAAAGACCTTTTATACACACAAAATTTATCAACTAGATTTAGACAACCTAATCTACTGCATTAACATCATGAACCTTTTTTTCTTGTTATGTAAATATTGGAGAGTATTTTCTCTCTAATATTCTATTTTCATACAAGAAAAGACTTTGTAGTTTCTGTTATTTAACAAACTTTAAACTGAAGTTTAAAAACAGTCATTTATTAAATTTCTATATCAGTGTTTTATTAAATCATTTACGGACTTTTTCACAATATGTATGTTTGAATTAACGATTATGGTAACAGAAGATGGATGCGTTTTACTTTCCGTTTATGCCCTTTGTAAAGTCATAATTTATCCCCTCAACATATCGTATGACAGATTGATTTATTTAGCCCTAATAAAGGCACTTGTCTGGAAGAAGGAAAACAAAATTCCCACCGTCGATATTCCATTTTATAGTTGACCGTGTGTAGCTTTCTGCCCTTGTACACGATCGGAAATAGGCATTGAAAAATCATGCAAAGAAAAAATGGTTCCTCGCCAAAATAATTACTTTCTGCTCTACATTATGTTACAGATTTTTATCGATTTCAGTTGCATCTTTTTAAAATAATGTTGTTTTTTTTTTTTTTAGAAAATTAGACGGCAATTAGGATATTTTTAATTTTTTGAGCAATTTAATGACTGTAAATAACAATTTCTTTAAGTAATCACTGCTATTTGTTTTTATCAAAAAATCACTCAATTTAGTTTATTTCACATAATTACCTGTTCAAAACGAAAACGTTTTCAATGATTTTCCTAAATTGAATTTTTCTGGAATTTAGAAAAACCATGAAAAAAATGACTGTTAAGCTTTTTCTCAATCATAATTTTTCCCTTTTGGTTTCTGAGTGCAAGAGTTATCAATTTCTTGTGTGATTAAAAATGTATTCTCCAAGATTTCGTTTATACATTTCAGAAGATTTGTATCTTGTAGCTCTGAAACGTGACATAAATGAATTGAGATAAGAAAGCAGAAATTTGTATCTGATTCATATATATGTCATACTATCTATATTATTGATACTCTAATAATAGAAAAGAAATATACTTTTTTTTTTTCAAGAATTTAGATACTCACGATTCAGTTTATTAGTGAAACACAATGACTTTATTATTTAGACTTTCGATAGCGCTAGTGATCAAATGTTAACCTGAAATATAGTCGTTGAAAAGTTGGGGGGGTTGTTTTTTTTTTTTTGCTTAATGCTTTCTCCTTCTACTTTACATCAGTGTATTAGAACACCTTTAAAGAAATAACTGTCATCAAAATAATCCATCGGCAATGAGTACAAGAAATGATTTTTTTAAAGACCATAAACATTCCAAGAATATAGAACTTGTTCCTGTTAATTATCTACGATTAGACGATCTAATGTTGGTGAGCATAAGTGAACAGGACGAACACTTGTCGTATTTTACAGACAGCAATTCTGGGATCATCACGAACATAACGGTAAATTTTCAAAAGCTTGAAATATTTCATTGCATAACTGTCTATTGACAATGTCTTTTGTAATATGATGAATATAGGTTTTTGAGATTTATTTTGCAAACACGATATCTAGCTTTTGAAATCCGTTATTCTTTTGTAGACGCCATATTTAGATTTTTTTGTTCTGCACTTCTTTCATAGACGTCAAATCTTGTTTTTGAGATTCAGAACTTATTCTACAGATTTGATTTGTGGAAGCTACGTCTACATCCTGAAAGTTCGTTGTCCTTTTACGGAAACGACGTCTAAATTTTGAGACTGATGTAATTCCTTTGAAGACGTCATGGATGGTTTCGAAATGGTGTTCTTTTGTAAACATCATATCTATATTCTGAAACGTCTTTTGAAGACCCCATATCTGGATTGAAAACAGGTCTTTTGAAGACGCCATGCATAGTCTTTCAAACTGTGGACTCATTTTGTAGACGTCACATTAGTTTTTAAAACTGTCTACTTCTTTTATAGATGCCACATTTAGTTTTTGAAACTATGAAGTTCTTTTGTAAAAGTCATTTCTAGACTGAAACACCCCACTTTTTTTGTAGACGTCATATCTACTTATATTGTCATCTGCTGATTCATGCAGAAATATACATATATATGCTGGATACATACCGACGAAATGAATAACAGACGCAGGAAGACTTCTTTATAAAAATATTTACCTCTCACTTTATTGCAAGGGGTCGAAAAGGGTTACTCAAGGTTTGCGTATAAGAGGGAGTTGGAGATCGAACATAACTGCAATATTTGACCCCCAAACTTATGGCCGTCAACGTTGTGTCTTTCTGCCTCTTATCAGCATCTTCTCTGGTCCTCAACTCATCAGGACCCAAAGGCCCCTTCGGCCTGATGTGGCTTTCCCTACTACATCTCGTCTATAACTCCGTCCGATCTTCAACTCAACTGCACTTGGACTCGAACTCAACTTGACTTCTGTCATGACTGAGCTATATATTAGTTCAACGCCCACTCGATCGCCCTCTTGATCTTTGAAATCGAATGTTTAATCGTCATCAAGAGGAAATAACTGTCATGTAGTTCACAGGTCACTCTCTTCGGGTGCATCAGTCTATGAGTGTACCATGGGAATTTTTTAGCTCGTCCCATTTCATCAGCCAATTTCCGCCCACGCGATTTCCTCTCATAACTGCCATTAGAATGTGTCACCTCCTTCCGGTGAATCACCTTGGAATGGCATTTTTGGCCGGCTCAAAAGGTCAAGATATAACATACTTTTTGAAAATCTATACTCTTATATATGGCATACCTAGTTTCTAGAACTGTGTGCTTCTCTTGTAGACGCTATATCTTGTTTTTGAAGAATGTGTAATAGCTATGTTATCTTTATAAAATGTTGTACTTCTTGTGTAGATGACATATTTAGCTTTTGAAATGCTCTACTTTTTTTTTGTAAATGCTAGATCTATTTCTTGAAAGAATGTAATTCTTTTTAGACACTATATCTAAATTTTTAAACTCTGAACTTCTTTTGTAAGAGTCATATCTTGTTTTTTAAATTCTGTACTCTTTTTATTGATCCAATACCTAGAGGGCGAGAATGATTTCTGTCAATGCGCAAATAACTATAACAACAATATAAAGCGCAACGAGAAAGTGCTAAATTTTTAAACACAGAAATCTTAAAACTATAATTGTTCGCTAATTCATTGTCCATGCTGTGAATAAATGTCAGTTAATTAAAAATTAATTTGTCATCATGTTGCGAATTCTAACTTTTAACTAATTAATATCAATGCATTAATCGAATTAAATATGCAAACCACTCTCGCTAAAACGATGCCAAGTATGTGACAATTAAAATTGGATATTCCTTACCGATAAGACAAAATTTGGATGCTTTAATCTTTTGAACACAACTAGTTTTTGCGAGTAGATGGAATCTCAGTTGTAGGATTCGACGTTTTCTCGTCAAAAATGCAAAGTCTAAATTATCAAACTTTACATATTGTATAAAATGAATGGTGTTCCATTGATAGAGCTCTACGAAATTTGCCGAAGACAAAGAAAAGATGAAGAGATGAGAAGTTCACATCAGGAAAATCAATAGATCAGATACAGGATAATTGAAAATACAAATTAGTTTATAACTATGTTTCATCTTCTCACAGACCAAATCAAGAAAACCTGAACTAATATGTTGTTGAGTCGATAACAAAATCTCTATATCATATCCCTATTCGAGCTCCGAAATTCCTACTCCTTCCTTGTCCTATGCCATTTACTTACTAAGACTATGAAACTCTTAAAAATCCCCTGAGTCTTTTGTGACTGTTTCAAGCAATTACCGTGATAGTTTTTGTTATTAACCTCTTCTTGTCATCCACATATACGGTTAGGGCTTTGATTTCGGTTTCTTTTTCAATAGCCTATAAATATTTATCGGTTATTTAATGCAAAATTAATATTTGAAGAAGAACAGCCGCTATACTTTTAATCCATAGATGAAAGTATATGGGGAAGCACATTTTTTCCAAGGCTGTTCGTACGAAAGTGAATGTAATAACGTGACTGGAATTCGAACTCGCTTATAACTAGTTCGCAGTCCAGTATGTTTGCATCTATACCACAGGGACCCCGTTGAAGGATGTCAAGTTCTGTTAATATTGATCAGTTTTTCACATTTTTACTAACCTGAATCACCCACAGCGCCAAGTATTTTACCTGACATAAACAATCAATAGTTAACAGGAAAAAACGTCTCCAAAATTCGGGAAAATGTTTGATTTTGTATTTAGAATAAAAGAAATTAATCATGATTTGATGAAAGAATCATAAAGACAACGGGAAAAACTAGTTTTCTATAATAATGTTCAACCTTTTCTCTGTGATTGGCTAGCTCTCATATTTTTTTCTTTACTACACATGAATATTTGATCGGTCGCCTCGTGTCTTCCTTTTGTCTCTTTCTTATTACTATCTTCTTTTCTTGCTCGTTGTATTCTGCTGTCATCTTTAGTTGTTCCAAGTTTTTATCTACATGGATGATGAATAATAACATGATCACACTTTCATGCACGCATATAACATTTGTTTCTTGGTGACTTTTACTTTCATCACCCATCTGACTAAATTGGGAATCGGTGAGCAAATGAAGGATTCAACCGCTCGATTTGAGCATATCTCATTGAATAAATTATTGCTAAAAGTAGAACAATTTTTGTTATTTGACTGAAACCATTCCAGAAGACCTGTGGACTCAGACTGATCTCTAGTTTAATAGTTATCATTCATACTGATTGGACTAACTGATTTTACCACGAATTTAAAGTGTAAGGACTTAATTTTAATGCAACACTGCATGTCAATAGTAGCCCCACCAATCTAGTATGTAATATAAGCAGATCATCGATAATGATTTCAAATATCACCAGGTTCCCCATAGATCTAGCTTTGTGGCAAAACAACGTAAGCTCTGTGAATTTAAAGAAAACTTTGAATTTAGGCATAAAAATAATTCTGCATGAGTCGATAGAAAACAAATGGCGGTGCGTAAAATTCAGAGACAGGTTAGCAGATCATCCAGTGGCATAATACTTCACCCTGGGTGCTCCATAGTTGTAGCCTTGTATCAAACTAACCTAAGATAAGTAAATGATCATTTAGTCGATGATCAAGCAGCAGTATTGAATAAATAAGTAAATGTTTTCTTACACATCTAGGACGCAAAAGAAAATCATTTTTACGGTGAGTCCTCTAGCGCGAAAATGTGGATCGGAACGAAAATAGTTCGATTAACATTGAATGACTCAGATATGAAGTATTGATATCTAGAAATGCATTATCGGTGAAATAGTGTCACATTTTTTCTTTTTCAACATTCAATAAATTTATGTTCGATTTTTAAAAAGGCGAAATTATATCAAACCCTCCAAAAAGTTTATTATATTCACCAACCCCTCCGCTCGGGCAGGATATGACCCAAGGTCAATTTTTAAGCGGAGTTTAACAGGTTTGAATTCAGAGTTTTCCTTCTCTTAGACTAGTTGCCTCACCAAGGCTGAAGAACCTAGTCTGTCCTACTATTTACCCATAGCTGGAGGGAGAATAATTGGATTCATACCTAAGGGTATTAGTGCAATGTGAAATGCAATCAGTCTCGTCCAGGATTTGAACTCGTGTCACCGTGTCCATCGTCCTGCGACGATGACCATTACACCACGGGCACCACCTCCCTTGAAAAAGTTTACACCCAAAATCTTTATACACATTCGATGGCATATTTTTAGTCAATAAGAAGCACTTCAGAACTTAACAGTAAAATAAACTATGTGAACATTTTAACCCCAAACTTCTACCTTAGAGTCAAAAGATAGTTATTAGAATGTCAATGATAACGCATAGTCAGTAAATTAAACACAACAAAAGAAAAGATTATAAGGTCATTTTATTTTACCACATTCGGTTACATTAAGGATTTTGTCTCCTTCAAATATTCTGAGTGAAAAAAATAAGAATTCTAAATTGTAGATATTATAAAATATTTACTTATAAGAAGAAAATAGCAAAAATAAAATAACTAAATATAAAATTTTAATATCTTTCAAAAGTTTTGACTTTTAAAACTGAAAAAAAAAAATTCAATTTAAACTTCGCAAAATATAGAATTATACAATGTTTATAAAATGTACATTAAAAAAGAACGTAATCAGTAATTGAATTATTGCCTCAGAGAAACGAAAAAGGTCAAATTGTTCTCTTGATTTCAACGATTTGTGGTGCGATATATTCACACACACACACACACACACACACACACACACACACACACACACATATATATATATATATATATATATATAGTTTGGCTTCTTTGTTAAATGGAGTATCTACTTTCATGTCTTATTTAATTTCAAAGCTATCCATGTATATGAACAGCGTGAATACTATTTAACCCATTGCTGGAGGAATAAATGTGTTCCCTTTTCCCAGGGGTTTTTGTTGGAAAGTAAACGCAACAGGGCAACATAAGTGCGTCTACTTTAAGACCGCCGTCAAGCTATATTGTTAATATGCCATGGAAACACTCTCATATATACATGAAAGTTGGCCGAGCACAGTCGAGGGTGACCCGAAGATTTCTTTTCTAATAGCTATTACACCGACGCATCGAGTAGGTCGCTTATCCTTTCCCTGGATTGTGGCATAATAGTTACGTTCAATAATGGTCTAGGAGACCCAGGTCAAATACTACAAAAGACTCAAAAATAGTACTTGATGTCTTCTTTTTTAACACTCAAGGGTAAGTGGAGCAATTCAGGGAAATGAGTTGCACCATCCTCTACACCTCTGTTTGATAGCTATTTTAAAGGGAGCCTTCGTGTAATCCCCGACTATAATCAGTCAACTTATTTGCTTATATATATATATATATATATATATATATATATATATGCGTGTGTATGTGGACAGTGTAAGATTTAGAAATATTTCTAATATTGTATGTGCTGGGAGATTAAACCATTGTCCCTGTATTTGAGGAACTCTCCCACGTCAAGAATCATTTTTGGTCACATAAGGTAAACTGGAAGAATCCGTCTCTTTCACGAACAGGTATTTAGAAGAATAGACGTGGTAATTTGCACCTTCTGGCGAGTACCTGGGGATCCGATCCTTTATGTTCAGGACCAGAGAAAAGTAAGTAGTTCCCACCCTTTTGTTGTACTGACTTTTCTATTTCTTCCTTGAACGCTTGTGTCTCTTCTATTGCCTAGAGTAGGAACAGAATTCCTACCTGAATTGTGTACATTTAAATGTCTTATTATATTAATTGACTTATTTTGTTTCCTACCGAGTATTTTGCGTTAGGTTATTCTCTTTGGGATAATCTAATGTGTTATATGAAACAGGGTGTTATCCACGTATTCATTGAATCATATACATATATACTAATCTAATTGTATTTTTGAGCGTTTATCATCTCTGCTATTTGGAGAATGTGTACAAAATTGTTTTTGTAAATATTACACATGAAAGTATTGTGTATCTTATTTGATATACAATATATATAATTCAAGGATGGACCGATTACCTACATAACATTTTTATTACTCACTAAAAGTTCTGAAATCTTTACTTTTCAATTCATAAAGTTAAGGAAAAAGCATGAAATGCAACGAAATAGACGATGTTGAAAAATGGTGAGTCAAAGTAAATATTTTTACCATAAGGCTATGCTTTTTACTGAGAGAGGTGGGTATGTGTAGTCGCTTCACCCATATACGTATATGTGCGTGTGTATGTGTTTGTACACGTGTATGTGTTGGCATGTCGGTGTGTCTTTCTGTGTGTGTATTGTTCGTGCATATATATATATATATATATATATATATATATACGGCGATGTTAATCTACAAGCAAATAAGGAAGTTTATACGTGTGTGCGTGATGCGAATACTCTATGGGGTGTGCTTGTTTGTTGGTACATATGTGTTTGTGTCCGTTGGTTGGTTGATTTCTATATTTAATGGCGCATCAACATCCGCGAGTTAATTATTGCCAAAGCTATTCTTGTAGACGAACAGGAGTAATACTATTTAACCCATAACTGGGAGGATAAGTGAGTACATACCTTTCCCAAGTGTATAAGTCCAAAAGAGAGAGTAACAGCGCGACGGCAGTTCGAACTCATTTACTTTGGAGTAAAAGTCCAACGCTTTATCCATTACTCTGTAGACAGATAGATTGAAAGATAGAAAAGGAACAAATGTAACAAGCGAAAAAGATGGCAATGTCCACAATTCGGCAGAATTTGGGCTTGTTTTTGTTGTTTTGGTTTGTTTTTGTTTTTTTGCTGACGATCTTTAGGTCAAGTCGTCTGGAGGGGAATAGGTGATCTGCTTCTTTTCAAATTCCCCAAGAACTTTACGCGTCTCTTTCTCAAGTATTGATTCCGGGTTGTACATATACTATTTTTTCATATAGTTAAATGGAATATTTTTGCACAATTCCCAGTGAATCCCCTTCTTCCACCAGCCATGTCTACGCTTATATTCTTTTGGCGCTAATTTAACGCATTTACTCATTAAATGATTGATTGTTTCGGTTCAATCACCACATAACATACTCTTGCTGTTTTGCTTTAAGGTAGTTTGTCCTAATGGCGTTGCTTAGTGCTGCTATTAGAAGTTATGCAGTTTCTCTCATAATCTTTTATCATTATTATTGAACACATTTCCAGCTTTTCACAGTAGCTATACCTGGATGCAATAAAAAACACTTACGTCTGAGTGACAGCAAGTTTCCTTGGATCTATAAAACATTTCAAAATATCCTTGATGATCCAAACAGTATTGTAGCCTGGATGATCTCGATTTTTCTTTGACCTTCTATTCATCTAGTCCTTTTTACCCGGTGTTCCC
>CAUZXS010001306.1:0-2500 GCA_963585895.1 Sepioteuthis lessoniana
TGTGTAGATGGATGTGTGGGTGGAGGTGTTTGTGCAGTCGCCTTTGCGTGTGTTTCTATGTGTGAGCTCTTCCTATGAGTAGATATATGCAAAGTGTACTCATATACATTCTTATATACGTCGAGTAGGCCATACATTGACACAAACACAGAGACGTTCAATCTAAAATCCTAGTCCCAAACTATGGAACAAATATAAACATACATTTTTCGTAAAATATCAAAAAAGAATTAGTGAACAATAATGCATAAATCAAAATGAACAGGAAATTGAAATCTAGAGGTTTTTGAAAGCTCGAAACACACACACACACACACACACACACACACACACACACACACACACACATATATATATATATATATATATATATATATATATATATATATATACTAGCGTAGTAAGTAATATTTTTCGAAGGTTGATCATCAGGTGCTTGTACGAGCACCTCGTATCTGTCACTGGATAGTCAGTTAAGTAGTCGCCTGTAACATTTTCAGAGATCGGATTTTGTGATCTTAAAATCAATGCCCTTTATTTAAATAACTGTTCATTGATTTAATTAACTTATTACGTTACTTAGTCAGTTTTTGTTTTGTTTTGTTTTATTTTGTGTTTTTCTTTTTTTTTTTTGTGTGTGTGTGTTTTTTTTTTCATAAAACTGTCTCATTGTAACGAATATTTTATCTTAAAAGTCATTTTTTTTTCTTTACTAACGACAAAAATCTAATCCAAGCAACGCGCACACTTGAGTTTAGCACATCAAAAGAACAGAGATAATGTGTGCGTGTCGTCATACGAGTGAATAATTTACATTGGAGTGTGTTTTGTGAACAGTAGTAAAACAAATATGGATGATAAAATGGTTTAATTATTTATCCAAGAAAGAAATTTGTTGAGGTATTACAGATGATTTTTTTTAAACGTAGAATTGTTCTTTTGCAAGAGCTAAAAGAGACATTTTTATTCAAAGTGTGAAGCCTATTTTTAACTACTGAAATATCATAAGCAAAGAAAAAAAAATTATACAAAATAATAATATTGCTCAAATTTTGACCGAATCATTATATATATATATTTATTTATTTATTTATATTGATCTGTTTACGTAAAAATCGTTTATTTCATAGATGTTTTGTAGTCGGCGGTGATCGTAAACCTAGATAAGAACGGTCTTCATAAAATGGTGGTGAGTGGGACTAGATTGAGTCTAAGATGAAATAATGCTGTAATATTTGTAGAGCTATAAGAATCCATATTATTATATTTTGAGACAAGGAGCTTTTAGAATAGCTTGATTTTTACATCATTTACTATCACTTACATTTCTTTATACAGCAGATATACAATGAATGACATAGAGTTAAACAGATATTCAAGTCAAGATTTAACGAATCATTGAATTTATTCAAATCTTTCCCACAACTATATATGTGACTAATAAAGGGAATATATAACCATATCAATAATTCTTGATATTTTTTAGCTGAAATTATGTATGAGACCCAAAAAATGACGCTAATCAACGTTTGCGTGTGTGTGAGTGAAGAAAGAAAAAGGTAAAAGATTCTGAGAATAATTCTGCGCATGCGTGCGCTTATGCGCGTTTGTCCCGAAGAACTAAACTGAGAAATGGCTGTTGCGTTTTACGATTTGCCAATATTGACTCGATCCGCAGCAATTGACCAATAAAAACAAAGAAAGGAAGGAAGTCAAAAAGAAAGAAATATTCAATTCAATTTCTACTTCATTTTATTTTATTTTATTCTAATTATATTTATTTATTTTCAACAACGAAAAATGCTAAGTTTTAAGACAATGACCCACTAAAATGAAACGTGAGTCAAAAAAAGGTAGTAAGCAACAAAAAAATCTCAGAAAGCTCTTAAATTGACAGGGATTTAATTACTGTAACACAATGTATAAAGACAGCCCTTCGTTATTGGTAATTAAAAATATTTTAAGACTATTATATTATCAACTTAGCCCTACTTTCTTACCTCATGGGGTTATTATTATTATTATTATTATTTATAAAAATTAATCTAATCGCTCCTTCCTTACATATTTCTATGTTTTACACACAGACACGTACATAGAAATACACACACACACACACACACATACATATATATATATATATATATATATATATAGGGTATGAGACCGGGGTTCAATACCAGGTCGAATCACACCAAAGATTCTAAAAATTTTACTTGATGCCGTCTTACTTAACTTACCATTATAAGGTACCAATCAAAGGTAAAGTAGAACAATCCCGGGCAAGGAATAGCAACCTCACCTACACCATGACATAGTAGCTAAAGAAAAGGGAGCCTTCAGGTCGCCATCGATAACGGTCGCCATCGATTACGGTCGGCAACTTTACTTTAAATGTACACACACACACACACACACACACACACACACACACATATATATATATATATATATATATATATATATATAGAGAGAGAGAGAGAGAGAACCGACTTATAAA
>CAUZXS010001306.1:7500-30810 GCA_963585895.1 Sepioteuthis lessoniana
CAAAAACCAAAGATACCAGGATTTTTACTATTTCTTGCGGGACATTATATTATCAAAATAGATATTATTGAGTATTACAGTATCGCCCATAAATAAGTACATTCCGAATGATATTTTATAAAATGTTCATTTTCTTCTCAACCAAAGATAATAAGATTTTATCATTTCCAATGGGATACTGTTCTAACAAAATGGATTTTGAAAATTAATTTGTTTATTGCGGACTTTTTGTCCTCATCTTGGTAGTTTTTTGGGGGGTGGGGGGTTCTTCTCACTACGTTTCGGCCAAATTTCACTTCTGGCCTTCTTCAGGTGATTAACCGCGACCTTGTATAGGAATCCTGAGTTTTGTAACCGTATCCCCAGTGATTACAAGACACAGCATTCCTATACGAGGTCACGGTTAATCACCTGAAGAAGGCCAGAGGTGAAATTTGACCGAAACGTAGTGAGAAGAATTAAAAAAAAAACAAAAAAAAACACCAAGATGAAGACAAAAAGTCCGCAATAAACAAATTAATTCTCAGATTAAGAAGCCTCATCTCAAAAGGATTCCCAATAAAGACAAAATGGATTTTATTAGGATTTATTAATAACCAAACACTACAGCTTTGAAATTCTGTTACCGAGAAAAAAAATTCGAATTTCGTTTTAAAATATACTTATATAGGGGTCCATTTATATTTGGACTGCTGTTCATATTTTTCCATTTCGATGATTTAGATTTGGTTTGGTTAGGTTGAGTTTTAGGGCATTTTAACCCTCGTAGTTTATTTAATGTCAAATCCTGTCCATAGATATATATTAAATATATATAATTTGTAAGCGAGCCGGAGCTCATTCGTTTTTGTACACAGTTAAATGGTTTAAAGTATCGCTATGTAACAGTAATACTTTTAAATAAACATACTTATATGATTTGTTAGTGAATAATTTGTAGATAATTTCATTTTTAAATGAGTTAAAACTAATTTATTCACACACTAGTATTGCTATTGTTTCTACACAGTTAGATAGTTTCAATTATTGTTATCAAACACTAATAATTTTATTCAATATCAATTATTTGTTTGCAGATAGTGAAGTGCTTACAAGTATTGCTATGTAATAACAATAATTCAATTTAGGCACACAGATAAAGAGTTTCAAGTATTGCAATTCAACACTAATAATTCTAGTCAACATTATTCATTTGTTTGCACACAGGTAAATGGTTACCAGTATTGCAATGTATCACTAACAATTCCATTAAACATCAATCTTGCCCAGTCGGCTGGGGCTGTAGAATACACCGACTAAATCTCTGCAGAGAGGTATGACCCCTTCCCCAACGAGTGTCCTGATATGATTCTAAACAATCTGATGATGAGGTTCCAGTAGTGCTGGAGTTTTGGGGAATGCGGAGTACCCCTTCATTGCCATCAGTCCCAGGTCCACTCTGTCCCGGAATAGTAGCACCAGATAGGGTCCTATCTATGGGTCAAATAGAACTGTTTGACTGTGTACTAAACAGAATTGCTTGAAATAGGACTATTTTGACATTTAAACTGCGTACTTATGCTTAACTGAACTGTTTGAAATAGAACTGTTTTTGACATTGAAACTGTACTTACGCTAAGAAGAATTGTTTGAATTATAACAGTTTAACTAAACTGAACAGCTTGAAATAGAAATGTTTTTGACAATTAAACTGTGTACTTATGCTAGACTAAATTGTTTGAAATAGAACTGTTGTTTGTATAAAAATGGATTTGGCATTAAATAACCTACAAAGGTTGATATGCCATGAAAACAAACAAACAAACAAACAAACAAATATCAATCATTTGTTTGTACAGACCAATGGTTAAACAGTTCAATTTCTAACAATTCAATTGTTAAACAGTTCTATTCCTAACAATTCTATTTAACGTAAGTCATTTGTTCGCTCACGGTTTAAATGTCAAACAGTTCTATTTGACCCATAGATAGTACCCAATCAGGTGCTAACACTCCGACTCAGAGTTGAGCTGGGAGCAAGAGTAATGAAGGGTACTCCACATTCTCCAAAACTTCAAAACTGGAGCCTCGCCATCAGATACAGTTTAATGCCATTATCAGGATACTCCAAGAGGAGGGTGTCTTACCCCTCTGCAGAGATGCAGTCGGTGTACTCAATAGCCCCAACCGACTGGGCTCAATGATTTAGAGTTTGCTAATAAATAATACCTAACATTATCCGTTTTGACTGTATAACTTTCCACGAGAAATAATAAAATCCTGGTATCTTTGATTAAGAATATTTTTTTTAAAACAATTAGTTTAGGTTTACTTTTTTTGTGCGTAATACTAATATATATATATATATATATATATATATATATATATATATATATATATATATATATATATATATATATCAGTGGTTTTCTTGCCAATCATGAAGACTTATACACTGAAATAGAGAGTTCGATTCTAGTCGATTGCTTCTCAACAATGAACTTGTTCTAGACTAAGCAAATAAATATGTTAATACCCACGGAGACATATTCACCAGTATTGTGATTTCGATCCGCACTGGGTGTCCTACGTTTTAAGGTTGTGCACAAGATAATGCAAAAATATGAAATACATCCGTAAACCGCACACTCTAGCCATTAATTCATGATATGCATGGTCACGTTGCCGAGGAAAGAGTTTCGTAGGCGAACACTATTGTGGTATGAATTCGGTCCTCACTTTGTGGCCCACATTCTTGGATTTTGCGCCATACAAAGCTATGTTTTGCAAATATTCATTGTAGGCCAACGCTACTGTGTCAAGACTTCGGTCCTCACTGTGTGACCCACATTATTGGCTTTGCACTATACAGAGATATGTTTCGCAAATATTCCTTGTTGGCCAATGCTACCGTGTTAAGAGTTCAATCCCCACTGTGTGGCCCACATTTTTGTTTTTGCACTATACAAAGGTATGTTATGTAAATATTCATTGTAGACCAAAACTTCTATCTAAAGGAAAAGTATATCTGAATAAAAAGGTTAACTTATGAGTTCTGCCTTTTTTAAAATCAATTCAGTTTCATTCTATCGTACGAGTCTGGTTTAGTTTCTTTGTTTAATGGCATATCAACCTTCATTGGTTATTCAATACCAAAGCCGTCCTTGCAGAAGAAAAACAGTGATACTATTTAACACATAGCTGAGAGATAAGGGGGTTCATGCCTTTCCCAAGGGTATTAGTCCGAAAATGAACGTAATAGAGTGTCTAAAGCTGGAACCCGCTTACTTCGAAGCCACAATCCAGTACTTTAGCTATTTATGCCACGGGGACTCGCCCCAAACCTTAGTCAAGACAGTTATGCTGAAATTGGTTTTACAATAATAGTCTCTAATCATATACGGTAAAAAAATGTATTACCACAATTATTTAAACAGGTAAGCACATCATACTTGGTTGTGATATCAATATTCTAAGAGCCAATGCATTTAATAAAATTCACGAACATTTTAAACATTATCTTAAAAAAGATCTATTTAACAGAGTGAACCAAGAAGTAATAGCAACGAAAAGGTACTCCGTGGTCGTCAGAAGTCCAGAACATTAGCCTCACTATCAGATGTAATTTATTGTCATACTCAGAACACTCTTTTCTGTGGAGTTTAACTACTTTTTCTAGACCCCAATGACAGGCTAGCGATAACTTTTCCACATTACACACATTATATATATATATATATATATATAAGACACACGGTTATTGAATGACTCTTAAGTCGAACAATTCAGAATCGACCAAAAACTTTGAGTAAAAATGTATCAGTGATCGAACAAATGTTCGGAGTCGAGTTGAATCGATGCAAACGGAACGAGCATGAATGGCTGCCGAGACAAACCGAACACGGCCGAACGAGTCTACCGAAGCAGTATCAGTTTGCATCGTTTCAGTTTTCGAACAAATCGGTAGTCGAACATAATTTTGGAACGAATTATGTCCACAACCGAGGTTCCACTCTCTCTCTCTCTCTCTCCCTCTCTCTCTCTCTCTCTCTCTCTCTCTCTTGATAGATAGATAAGAGTATCTGGAAAGCAGTAACGTATTTCCCTGTAATGAAATATGAGTCCACCAATCAAAGCAGTTCCAAGATTAAATGGTACGAAACTTCGTCTAGAATAAGGTTAGTTTGGTTTCTTTGTCAAATGGTATATCAATTTTCGTGGGTTATTCAATGCCCAAGCCATCTCTGGATAAAATCAGAACTGATACTATTTAACCCATAGCTAGACGGATAAGGGTTTTTTATACGTTTCCTATGGGTATTAATCCCAAAATGAACGTGATAGTACAACTGGAGCTCAAACTCGCTTACTTTACGACCGTAGTCCACCTCTTTAACCATTACGTCACAGGAACTCCTCTCCTTCTAATATAAGTCTATCATCTCTTCTATCCGACAGTTAGTCGTTTATAATTAATCTCAGTGTTTAACCATGAGGGATAATACCTTTAAAAAACATATATATATTCGCTATTACTTACGATATGAATTCCGAAAGAGTAGTGCCGCCATGGAGACATTTTAAGATATTTGCACAGTACGTACATACGAATGCAGCGAACATTTGTGCTTGTCAGCTGGTGTTTAAAAAGTTTTAAAATACTGATTGTGACATATCCAAGCAGTCTCACGCTCGAAAACAACCTATTCTGTTTAAAGAACTTTTAAAAGAACCAATTGAATTGAATTCACGTCAAATTACCAGAGATTTGGTGTAAAAATCTTATGCGCTATGTTTGACTGCGCACGAACATCTCAAGCAAAAACTGCAGAAAACAATCAGAGAGGTAATATAGATTCCTCATGATCTTTTGTCTGAGAGCCGAAGGTAAGGTTCCAGCATCGGCAGCAGTCTTTTAGGAAGGGATACCAACTTGTCATTTTTGCATCGCATTGTTACAGTTGATGAAGAATGGGTTCCGTATGTTAACAGAAAACGAAAAAGACAGTAGCTATGATAAAATAAGTGACCAGTTCCCACACCCAACCAGGTATTCATCCATAGAATTCTTGTTTTTGTGTCGGGTGGAATATGAAATACATCACTCATTTTGAGATAGTGGAACATGGAAGGACCAATATTGCAGACATTTATTACCAGCAATTTCGTTTGGTTTGGTTTGGTTTTATGGCATATCAACCATTGTAGATTATTTTATGCCAAATCCATTAATATACATATAAACAGTTCCATTTCAAACGACCCAGTTAGCATAAGTACATAGTCTAGATGTCAAAATAGTTCTATTTCTAGCAATTCAGTTTCGCATAAGTACACAGTTTAGTTCTATTTGACCTATAGATAGAGCCTAATCGGGTGTTACCACTCTGGGCTAGAGTGGACCAGGGAACAATGGCAATGAAGGGGTACTCCAAATTCCCCAAAGCTCCAGCATTTCTAGAACGTCACCATCTGATTGTTTAGAGTCATAAATCAGGACACTCGTTGGGGAAGTCTAACTCATCTACAGAGATGTATTCTACAGTCCCAGCCGACTGGGCCATGCCAGTAATTTGATTAGTTAAATGAAGCATTGTGTCGAAAGCGCTCTGTTTTGGGAAACAGAAACGGTGTTATTCTTCAGCATAACAATAAAAGGACACATTCAGTGAAATAAAACCAAGATAAGATCGCAATGATGGGGAAGTGCTTCCATATCCTCCTTGATCAACAGATTTAATATCTAGAGATTTTCATTTCTTTCGATAACGAGAACATTTCGTGAGTGCAAGAACATCAAAAAAGAAACAAAAAAGTTTGAAAGACCGTTTCAGACTTTTTCGAGGAAAACCCCAGATTTCTGTAAGCATGGAATCGATAATTAGCCTTCTCATTGAGCTCAAATGAAGGTGATTACATTTTTTATAGTAAGTAGTAAGAGCAGTTTTTATACTGGCCTACTGGCATAATGGTTACAGGGTTCACCAATGTTCCGGAAGACCGGTGTTCAATCCCAGCTCGAGTCATACCAAAGACCCTAAAAAATAGTACTTATAAGGTACGGATCAAGAGTAAGTGTCGCAATCCAGGGAAAGGAGTAGCGCCCTCCTTTACACAATGTTGTAGTAGCCTTAAGGGGGCCTTTACACAATGTTGTAGTAGCCTTAAGGGGGCCTTTACACAATGTTGTAGTAGCCTTAAGGGGGCCTTCGTTGCATTTCATATAATGCTAATATACTCGAGAAAGATATGAATCCAACTATTCTCCATCCAACTATGGGTAAATAGCATGGCAGACTGGACTTTTTAACCTTGGTATGGCAACTTACTTAGGACAAGGAAAACCTTGAATTCAAACCTGTTAGACTTCGCTTATAAACTGACTTTGTGTTACATCCTGATCATGCAGAGGGATTAATATATACAGGGTGCGGAAGCAAAATTATGATTATTCAAGTATAATAATAAATGACTCTAGTATAAAAGATTAATTCTAATTTTTCAAAATAAACAAGAAAATAAGAAGGTAGACACAGAACGGTAAATTTACTCAATATGGCCACTATTTTTTTTTCAATTATTGTATCAACACGCCTTCGAAACGATTCACATGCCTTCAAAATAAATTATTCAGACATTTTATTCTATTCTCCCTCAATTGCAGTCTTAAGCGAACCAATATTTGGATGGGAAGTTGCATTTGTTTTGTTTTCTAAAACGCCCTATATAGCGTAATCCAGAGAGTTGCGATCTTGGCATAAATCTTGTTTAATTGCTCTCCTCACAGTTTTCTCAAGGACTTTTAATTCGTTAGCGGGATTTTTTATTGACATTGTGGGGTCCTTCTTAATCACCGTGGTGAGAGCACTTAAAAAGCCTTCTTCTCGGTTTTTGTTCAATCCTCCACCCTGGCTTTTCCTTAAAAAGATCTTTTTTCTGTAAAAATAAACATCTTTCCTTTGTATGCGGTAGACAAAGAAAGTTTGGTTTGGTTTGGTTTGGGCGTTAAGAAAATCATAGATTCTTTGTCGTTTCTTTTCTTGCTCACTCGTATTAGGCTGAATTTTAATTTTTTTAAAAAGTGCTTGAATTAAAATTGAGATTTATCGAGTTTTTTTCAAAAAATGGACAAATCAGGCAAAAAAAAAGTTTTAAGAATTATTCCATATTTTCTTCCGCCCTTTATCTCTCTCTCTCTCTCTCTCTCTCTCTCTCTCTCTCTCATTCTCTCTCTCTATCTCTCTCTCTCTATATATATATATTAATTTTTATATCTGATCTATGATTATGTTGGTGTGAAAAAAAACAGATTCCACAATTTGCAAATTCTACCAACAGATATCTGGGGAAAAAATCCAATAACAAAGAAAAGACGAAAAACACGTGCTACTTGAAAATAATCATCAGCACGTATGTCTTGTCAAAAGAAAAACCACCGACAGAATTAACAAAACTAAAATGCTATAAAGTACTCAGTACATGAGATAGAGCTGATATTATGAAAATAGTTCCTACATGGAATCATATATATATATATATATATATATATATATATATGTTAATCGCATACACGAGAAACTAACAGTAACTAAGGGCCACCGACGCTGTGTGTACGCCATTGTAGCAAAGATTTACATATGCTTCATCGCCGATATTGACCACTCATTCTTTATAAATATAGCAAACTACATAACAATATTATTAATTATATATATATATATATATATAGGGAGAAAGAGAGAGGGGGCGGGTGTATTAGAGTTTAGTAATATTATCCGTTAGTCCCAGAAAATTATGGATCTGTATCTTTGCAAGGTTGTTTGAAAGCCTGAAAGTCGCCCATTCAGCCAATCTGCCCTCTTCAAACAAGGGAACTTGTCTAAGAGAAGAGATGGGAAAGGCTTATAAAACTTGGCACCATTGTCTTCGTGAGAGTTCTCAGGAGGTTGAAAACAATGTCAAAATGCTTTAGAATCTCCAGTTCTAATTTTTTTAAAAATTCAATCCTCCGTTACAGGAAGCAAGGTCTGGACTATCGGGAGGGTGCAGAACTGTCTTGATACACACCCTGTTACAGAGCTAACTTTGTCATACTATTTTATCCTTACCTATGTGAGCACAACAGATGAATTCATTCTTTTCACAAAGGTATTAAATGAACTCAAAGAGCATTCGCCGAAATTTAAACCCAGCTAACCAATACTACTTTCCGCGCCAGTAACCACTACACTTATCTGATTATCTATTTGACAGTATACATATGTAAATATGTAAAGAGGCATACCGGTACATACGCAAACATTCGTATACATGTATGCGTGAACAACAGCGCATACACAAACCTACTAACATTCAATAACACACAAACTTAGGCACACATATACACTAATAACCCCAACTTTGCGGATAAAGAATTTACCATAGTAATCGTTTTTTTTTTAAATCTTCACTCTGCCCGACGATTGCAAAATACATGAAACCCAGGGTCATAGACACTACCATGTTATATATATATATATATATATATATATACGAGGTGCATACGATAAGTTTCCAGACTTTTTTCGTATGACCATTTTTATTGATAGTACACTCATGAAACTCTAATACCCTTCGAAGTAATCTCCTCCGGCTGCAATGCACTTGTTGTACGTTCCAACAACTTCTGGAAGGCCCCATGGAAGTCCTCTTGTGTGAGCGTATCAATGACCTTCGTCACAGCCTCTTTCATCTCCTTAATTGTCTCATAACGACACTCTGTGAGCTTAGGGAATAAATAAAAGTTACAGGGAGCAAGGTCTGGACTATAGGAAGGGTAAGGAACTGTCTTGATGCCCATCTTGGTCAAATAGTCTGTGACAAGGATGGAGTTGTGGACTGGTGTATTGTTCTGGTGGAAATGCCACTGACCCGATTTGAATCTCTTCATGAACTCCCTAAAAGCCTCAACATAATAACCCTAACCCTAACCTTAACCCTTTGACCAATCAACTCTGGTGTACTGACTTCCTTACTCCTCCCACACCTCTCATCATCCCTCATAGACTCCCTGCCTTCTTTGAATCTCTTATGCAAGTCAAAAACTGATGCTCGATACATGCAAGAGTTCGTTCTTACTTCTCCAGCAGTGTCCCGCCTGCCTGGTTCGTCTAACTTGGATAGTTTTCGTGATGATTGGTTGATAGCCGTACAGCTGCTGTTTTGTGGAGTACCGCCTCCAGGACATGTTCAATACAGCTCACAGATAAAAGAGGTTTTATGGTTCTTACTAGCTAACTTGGTGAATTAATAGAGGACCAAATGTTGCAGTATTGTTAAATAATGTGCAATATCAATGACTGAGCATTTACACACACACACACACACACACACACACACATATATATATATATATATATATATCTATATATTAATAGTATAATGTTAACTAAAATAAGAAAACCCTTTGCTTTAGAAGAATACTATGAAATTTCTAAACTTGTCATGAGACTTCACTCGTCTGACATGAAAGTAGACATCGATTCCAGGTTTTCTTGTTTTTCTTATAATTTTGATATTTGCCCGTGTTATTTTGGATATTCAAAATAAGATTATCTCTGATGTGGTTTTTTATTCGAAAAAAGTAAGAATACTATGCATACATTACTTAAAACTCAAAGCCTGCGATGGAAATGACTTTTAACCGTCCCCGAAGTCAGACAAGATAAAATCATCTGTTTAGTTAACCAACCAATTCAAAATAACGTTCGATAATTCTAGATTTTTTTTTTGTTTGTGGGTTTTTCGCGGGTTTTTCGGAGGAGTCCCCATGCGTAGTGATTTGGTTTGGTTTGGTTTGGTTTGGTTTGGTTTTATAGCATATAAAACATTGTGGGTTATTTAATGCCAAATCCTCTTTATACATATTATGTACGATTTGTAAATGTCTTGTTTGTCGATAACATTTTTAAGCGAGTCGGAGCTCATTTATTAGCTTACAGTTAAATGGTTTCACGTATTGCTATGGAACAGTAACAATTCAATTTAATATCAGTCATTTGTCTGCATACAGTTAAATGGTTTCAAGTATTGCTATGGAACAGTTACAATTTAATTTAATATCAGTCATTCGTTTGCGCTCAGTTAGATAGTTATATATATATATGATTTTTGAGTGTAGGTAATCTCATTTTTAAATGATTTGGAGCTAATTTATTTGCCCACTAGTATTACTATTGTCTACACTCAGTCAAATGCTTCCAAATATTCTAACTCGAATAATTCTATTTAGCATTAATTGTTTGTTTGTACTCACTTAAACGGTTTCAAATATTGCTATCTAACCAAAATAGTTTTATTTTCCCACGGTTTAAGGGTTTCAAGCATCGCTATGTAACTCTAACAATTCACTTTAGACATTCAGTTAAAGAGTTTCAAGTATTGTTAGTCAACACTAATAACTCAATGTGACATTACTCTTTCGTTAGCACACAATTATTTCAAGTATTGCTAGCTATGTATCACTAACAATTCAATTAAGCATCAGTCATTTGTTTACACTCAGTTAAATGATCAAACAGTTCAATTTCTAACAATCCAAATGAAGGTACCGTATTTGACGTCATATAAAACGCATGGGTGTATAAGACGCACTCCAATTTCAGCAGGGAAAATCAAGAATAGATTTTAGTGAAACAAAGTACTAATATTAAACGTGATGAAATTGATATAATGAATATTATCAATGAAAACACTTTTGATCTGCATATTAATCTTTCAAATAATTACAATAGGTATATGAAAATTACTCGAAAGTTTAACCCAATAGAATTTGCCAGGTAGCTAATTTCGGCCGACTATCGAGAATTTTAAACCTACATATGGCATATAAGACGCAGGGAAATTTTAAATATTTTTAATAAAAATTGTGCGCCTTATATGCCATCAAATACGGTAAGTCATTTGTTCGCACACAGTTTAAATGCATAACATTTCTATTCGACCCACAGATGGGACACTATCAGGTGCTACCACTCCGGGTTGGAGTGGACTTAGGAGCAGTGACAATGAAGGGGCCCTCCATATCCCCAAAGCTCCAATTAATTAGATGCATACCTTTCATAAATGGTATTAGTGCTATATGAAATGCAAACATCCTCGTCGAGGATTTGAATACGGGTCGCTGTTTCCATTTCCTCCGAGTAACTCCTTCCTGGGAATAATAGTAATAAAGGGGTATTCCACAATACCCAACGCCTCAAGAATGGAGCCTCACCATCAGATGGTTTGGTGTCATAACTAGGACACTCTTTGGGGTGCGATCATGGCCCCTCTGCAAAGATCCTATCGGTGTATTCTACATCCCTAGCCGACTCTCTCTCTCTCTCTATATATATATATAGAGAGAGAGAGAGAGAGAATACACATACTGCTTCTCTGCAGAGAGGTGAGAGTCACGCAACGAGTGTCCTGTATGATACTAAACAATCTGATGGTGAGGTTCAAGCAATTCTGGAACTTTGAGGAATGCAGAGTACTCCTGTATTGCCATTACTCCCTGGTCTACTCTGACCCGGAGTGGTAGCACCTGTTAAAGTGCTACTACTCTATCCATGGGTCAAATAGAACTAAACTGTGTACTTGCGCTAAACTGAATTGTTTGAAATAGAACAGTTTTGACATTTAACTGTGTGTAAACAAAAACTATGCTTATAAGTAAAGTTGGTGACAATAGTCGAGAGTGACACGAGGTGTAGGGGCAGGGCGCTACATTTCTCCTGGGATTGCTCCACTTTACCCTTGATCCTTACTTAATAATACTGAGTATAAAACAAGGTAGAATCAAGTACCATTTTTTGAGTCTTTGGTATGACTTAACCAGGGATTAACCATGGGGCTGATACTGTACTCATTATCCCAATGACTAAACTGAATAAATTGAAATAGAAATATTTTGACAATTAAACTGTATACTTATACTCAACTTAATTGTTTGGAATAGAACTGTTTATGTATAAAAATGGATTTGGCATTAAATAACCTACAAAGGTTAATATGCCATAAACCCAAACAAAGAAACAAACAATAAAGACGCTTTACCTGAAGATATTTACCGAATACTGGAGGCCCATTGACCCCACTTTGGGAAACACTGTACCAAGACAATTGAGTCATACTGTTGACATGTTTCAGAATTTCAGGTGGTGTTAACGTTTTATGTTTTAATTACGAATGTTACAAGCTCATGAGAGTGAATTAATAAAATTTTAAAATTCAGTATAAACTAATTTTATAAACTAGCATTCACTTAGCTGTAATGTATTTATAACACTGAGTATTAAGTCGATGTAGAGACAAAGTGTGGATAGATAGATAGATGGATAGATAGATTATGACACATGGGGATTTTTTTATGAATATTTAAATTGTAACACATTGAACTTTACATGAGATAAATGTATTTCTCGGAGTTAACGGTCAAAAGAAAAGAATTTTAAAATTCATCCAAAGATTCTGTCAAAAACGAATGAAATAAATTTTTAATGGAATATTCTTATTTATTTACTTGTTTCTCAATTATATATATATATATGATTAACATAAGTGATAAGATACATAGGAATATTTCTTTTATGTTTTCTTATTGTTCTCAACTAGTTTCGATTTCGTTCATCGTCAAGAGAAAACGTTTTTAATCGAATAAAAGGTTTTTTAGGAAGATTTTAAAAATTTTTCACGAGTTGATGTTCAATAAAAGAAGCAACGAAAATGTACTGGTGACGTAGCATAACCATTTGTTAAATAAACCTTATTTTCTTATATTTATGTGTATTCTATTCGTCTTTTATAGTCCTGTGGTGAAGGCGCCAAGCTAATGTGCTTTTCATTTAGTTTGGGAAGCAGCTTCTTGCGAATGACTTATCGGTTAGTTTATCTGTTTATATAGGTGTTAGTGACTGTTAATTTCATTTCATAGCCGAGTAAATAAGTCTCCTATCAAATCAAAATGGCGTATATCTTTTCAGACGGTTTATTTATAGATACATATACACAAGGGTCGGAAGAAAAGTTCATGGACTGACCAAGATACTCCCATAGAATGGGACCAAATAAGGTTTATTTTTTCAACACTTCTCCCATTGGTATTGAAGTGCTTGGATCCCATTGGTAAGAAAAGGTCATAAATAGCAGATATGATGTCATCCTGTGAACTTCTCAGCTCATCCTGGAATATATATGTGCAAAAGCCACGCACACACACACACACACACACACATATATATATATATATATATATATATAATGAATGAGAAAAATAATCTTTTAAGAAAGTTGGATGAAACAAAGTACTCGTAAGCTGACTAGCAGTACGATATAAAATGTTGAATAATTCTTATAAGAGTTAAAGAAAAAAAGACAATCCTCAAACAGAGATTTTGTCTAAGGATTGTGCTTTACCTTTTTCGAAAAAAAACTTACGAACTTGAGTTTCACTGATCAAAATTTCATATTAACTCGATCATTAGGGTTCAACATTAAACTTTAAGTCGTGAAAGGCAATTTTGTGTATTTAGATAGATAGTCATGGCTATCACTCAAGCAAGACTACTTCTTTTTTTGTCTCAAGAAGTTCGCAAAAAGTACCTGAACATATACTAGTTGCAGACTGCACCGAAGTCACTGCACTTTTGTGGAAACATTGTCTAGAATAACAATGAGTACAACTGAATTGACAAGTTTTGACTCGGCCGTACAACTACATTACAACCCGGAAGAAATCATCACAATTAAACAGACCTTACACGAAATGATTCAGTTTCAGTGATTGACCGTTAATTCACAGGAAACTCCAAAGCCCTTTGACAAGTCTTGATTTTCGTCCCGATCGTTGTACATAAAAACCTCTTTACAATGGAAAGAAGCTTCCGCGTGGGGTAAATAGTTTACACGGCGATGGCCTGACCATGAAGCTAGTTGTAGTGACTTACAGGATACCAGTAGCAAGTTAGACCTGACTATATTATACATGCATACTTGGAAGTGGGTAGTGTTCGCCAAAATGTCCCGGGAGACCGGGGTTCAATCCCAGGTCGAGTCATACCAATGACTCAAAAAATGCTACTTGATGCCTCCTTGCTTAACAGCATTATAAGGTAGAGATCAAGGGTAAATTTGAGCAATCCAGAGAAAGGAGTAGCGCCCTCCCCGACACCTCGGTATAGTAGCTGTTGAAAAGTGGGCCTTCGGGTCACCCTCGACAACGGTCGCCAACTTTACTTACTAGCAGGAATACTCGGTGTTCCTCAGGGGATGGAATGACTTCATGTCTGACAATATTGAGATAACTTTTTGACAATTTCGGTACTTAATCTGAATCTCTGTTTTTCTTTATATGATATCGCAAAGAAACTACTGTAAAAGATCAATTTCAAAAGAATCGCACTCTGTGAATTTATACCGAAAACTTAATATTGTTTCTTAAAAAAAAGAGAAAAAAAAAGAAATAAAGAAACTTATTTCTTCTTACAAATTACTCAAAGCATATGCTGCTAAAATCAAAATTCATGCAAGTTTGGAGATACTTTTTATAAAAAAAAAATCAAACGAAGAATTAGAGGCGGTGGATTTTATTTCGAAAATCAACCAAGCATTATATATATATATATATATATATATATATATATATATATATATATATATATATATATTTGCGTACGAAAATTATTTTTAAGCATAACTGATTTGCCATGGATTTTAAGAATTTTTAGAACATTTATGAGAAAATTTTAAAATTGCTGCTGTAGTTTTAAAAAAAGTTATGATTAGATTATCTGAAACCATTAAAAAATAAGTATGAATTTAAATTATTAAAAAAATTTAGATATTAATTAAATACGGGATTTCGGAATTTTTAGCACTAGTGCAACTGAAATCAAGGATTTACTTAAAATGAATAGTAGATATATATATGTGTGTGTGTGTGTGTGTGAGTCTCTGCCTGTCTCTCTCTCTCTCTTTCTATATATATATATTTATGTGAGGACACAGGATGTAACCCAGAAGACCAGCCGGAGGCGATGAACGATAGGGAAAAGTGGCGAGAGATGGTCAAGGATATCTGTGCTGGCGGCATGACATGCTGATGATGATGATATATATAAGGTTTGGACAAAATAATGGAAACACCTGGAAATTTCAAACAAATCTATTTTAATATGGTTTTCTGATTGCAAACCTCTCGTGAAATCCGGCTTTGTGCTTCTCCCTTCTTAGGGTTTTTGAGGAAACTGGATTCTTGAGATGGTCATTAAAGTCTGCTGTAATTTTCGGAGTTGTATTCTTGTGAGCTGTCCTAACAATCCACATAAGAGTTCTACGGTCTCTATCAGACAGCTTTTGCTTCAGTGAGGTGTTTCCTTCTTTCTCAAAACCTGTCATTACTTTCGAGACAATACTCCTTGCTACACCAAATAATACCGCTTTTTTAGTTACACTAGCACCTGCCGTACGATCACCAAAAATTTGACCTCTTTGAAAGTTTGATGGATCTGCCATTTTAATGAATTTCGATTAATTTCTTCTGATGATATCTGTAAAAAAAAAAACAATTTTAGTAAAGTAAGATAAGAAAATAAATGGTTTAATGGTTGTATAGGTGTTTCAAAATTACGATACTAAGATTCTAAGTGTTACCATAATTCTATTCAATCCCTGTATATCTAGTATGAGTTATTTTGAGTCCACTGATGAACAATAACTTTTCTAAGTTCTTTTCGTGCTGGTATTGTACTATCTTCTGCCATGTATTACTCACAAATTACCCTGACGGTGGGGCTTATGATACGTCGATTTCATCTTCGAAAGAAAGGGAAGCTCCCACCTCGCACTCCATGACCCTAAACTCGATGGTGTGGGGAAGCCCACAATCTGGAACTCAGGGAGTGGGGAGTACATAAGGATTAGCATTTAATTTATTCTTTGTTCTTTTCTCACAACTTATTCATTCTATCACTTTGTATTCTTTCTCTTCTTCAGTTTCTCTCTCCTTCTAATTCATTCTCTCTCTCTCTTCTTTTTCTTCTTCTTCTTCACTCATTATTTCCCCTTCTTTTTTATTTCTCTCTCTTTTTTTCTGTCACCGCTTACTTCTCTCATATTTCTCTTTCTTCTCCTTCTTTCTTCTATTTTTCTCTCGGTCTCATATTCTCTACGATTTATCTATCTTCTTCTCTTCTCTTCTCTTCTCTTTCCCTCTCTCTCTCTCTCTCTCTCTCTCTCTCTCTCTCTCTCTCTCGTTGGTTGTGTTTCATGGCATATCAACACTTTTTTGGTTACCTAATGCCAAATTCTGTTTATATATATATATATATATATATATATATTCAGAACATATATATATTTATATATATATAAACAGAATATATATATATATATATATATATATACCATCATCATCATCATCATCATCATGTCGCGCTGGTAGCACGGATATCCCTGACCCTCTCTCGCCACTCCTCCCTATCGTTCATCGCCCTAGGCAGGTCTTCAGGACAACATCCCGTATCCTCACATAGCTGCTGAATGTATGTTCGTGCTGGTCATCCTGCTTTTGCACGGCCATGTGTGGGGGTCCATAAGAGTACATCACTTTTGAGTTCGTCCCTGCTTCTCCAGCAGTTAGTACAGCTAGAGCACATTTGTTTGGACACAGATAAATGGTTTCAAGTACTGCTTTTTAACATAAATAACTCAATTCAACATCAGTCATTTTTTTGCACACAGTTAAATGATTAAATAGTTCTATTTGAACCTTAGATGCGACCCTAATAGGTACTACCACTCCAGGTTAGAGTGGATCTGGGAGTAATTGCAATGAAGGGCTACTTCACGTTACCCAAAGCTCCAGAACTGGAGATTCATTATCTGAGGGTTTAGTATTATATCAAGGACACTGATTTGTGAGAGGGTCTTACCCTTTTTCCAGTCGGCGAATTCCTCTTCCTCAGGCAATTGGGCTGAGTAGCTTTTGGTGTGGTAGTACCTGTTAGGGTCACAACTTGTTAGGGTCCTACTTCTTGATCAAATAGCTCTTTTTGAGATCATGAAGTGTTTACTTGCTTAAAAGGGTCGTAGAAGATACATTTTTCAACCTATATGATTGGAGACCACAAATGTTGAGCAGAAACCGGCATAAAATAATCCCAAACAGGTTGATTGGCCATGAAACCAACCAACCAACCAATCATCTGTTTGTCTATCACCTTCGTTGCCATTACTTTCCAGATCTACTCAAATCCGGAGAGATAGTACCTGTTAGGGACCCATCTATAGATCAAGTAGATTTGATAAGAAATTATTTGTATTAGAGAGGAATACTTGAAACCATATTAATCAGTGAAAAATATTATTATTGCTGTTGAATAGGAGCAATTGCTGAAGTCGTATGATTTTGTAGAGATTATTAATATTCGATTGGAATACTTGATGATAATCAAACATTAATCCGTGAATCAAATTTCTGTCTTAAATAATCCATAAGAGGTTGACATGCAATTAAATAAGCCAAAGCAACAACTCTCTCTCTCTCTTTCTCTCTCTCTCTCTCTCTTCTTCTTCTTCTTCTTCTTCTTTTATATTTCGCTCTCTTCTCCTATCTCTCTCTCTCTCTCTCTCTCTCATCTTTTCAATTTTCAACCCCCTCTCTCTCTCTACTTCTTCTTCTTTATTGGTATTGAACGCTTTATTTATGAATCAAATTTCGGCTTTAAACAACCCATAAAAGGTTGACCTGCAAGTAAATAAACCAAACTGAACAAAACAAGACTTGCAAACTCAACCATCGCATTTGACATCAAGACCTTTCCTATCATAATTTTGTGTCTTTCTCTGAGTGTGTACGTACGTGTTTATGAGTAAATATGTATGTGTATGCTTTGTTTTCTTTCTTTCCTTTGCTTTTGGATTTTTTTTTTCTGTTTTTATTAACCTTTTCTGCCATTAGTTATCCTCTTTTCTAGCCATATGTCCCGCACACTTCTATTTTTATTTTCTTTATTAATAATTTCTACCGTATATGGTAGTCTGCTTTCTGATCCATGTTGATCTTTTTTTATCTCTTAGAGTTATTCTTAGCGTTGCCCTTTTCATTGATCTCAGTGTGATTCGGAGTTTGTTTCTAGTGATTTACATATATTCCATGTTGCACAACCATACGTTATAGCTGGTTTTATAGAATTACATATATATATATATATATATATATATATATATATATATATATATATATATATATATATATGCTTTGTAAACACATGTATATAAATATATATATATATATATATATATATATATATATATATATATATATATATATATATATGATAGAAATTAGTGGAAGAGTGAATAAATCAAACATTTACAACGGGTTTGGTGGTAATGTTCCGTTTTTTATTCACATAACTTCTTCAGGCTAAACACCCTGTCAGCTTTTCTACATTTTAGCAATTGAGGAAATAGATAAAATAAAGGAGAAAATAAAGGCATAAGGGGGAGGGTCTAAAGACAAAACAGCAGATAAGGGAAGAATAGGGAGGGAAATAGATGTTTAAGTGATGGTGGTAGGGATTATTGGTTTAAACAAGACAGTCTGGATATATGGTGGAAGCCAGACAGTCACATTCAAAACCAATAACCCCTATCACAATCACTTAAACCCATATCTATCTACCTATCTATCAATCTCTCTCTCTCTCTCTCTCTCTCTCTCTATATATATATATATATATATATATATATATATATATATATATATATATATATATTGAACTCTACAGCGAAGGACTAAAATGTTGCCACTCGCGTAATGCGAATGAATATAGTTTTCTTAATTCAATCTTATTTCTTAATTTGATTTGGTTTGGTTTGGTTTGGTTTTATCAACCATTTCAGCTTATTTAATGCCAGTCTTGTTTATATATATATATATATATATATATATATATATATATATATATATATATATATATATATGCTTTGTAAACACATTTTGCTTGAGCTTATTTTTAGATTGTTTCAAGTATTTCTATATAACAGTCACAATTTAACACCAGTCATTTGTTTGCACATGTAGTTTGTTTAATTTGACCCATAGATAGGACCCTATCAGGTGCAACTGCTCCGGTCAGAGTGAACCAGGAATCAATAGCAATGAAGCGTTACTGAGGCCTAGCCATCAGATTGTTTCATGTCATATCTAGGACACTCGTTGGGAGAGTATTACCCAACTGCAAAGATGCAATCGGTGTATTCTACAGCCCCAGCCGACTGAGTTGCATATTTCTTAAACACATCATCAGGTAATATTATTGAACATATATATATATATATATATATATATATATATATATATATATATATATATATATATATATATATATCGACGTCTAGTCTAATGACAAAGCCATGGTGAAGTCAAGTCTTCAAGAAGTGAACTCGAAAATCAAAACTGGAGTAGAAAAGTCCAGCATCAAGCCCCTACTGACTGGTTGATTTCCTTTAACAGGAAAAATATTTTAGAATTCCTCTAAAAAACCTACAGTTTGCATGGTGACTACTTATCTCGGTTGTCACAATGCTGTAGCTATGTAGACAAAGGATGTTTGAGTTATAATTTTAGTAGTAAAGACGACAATCAACCGTCAAGATATAACAGTGCGTGTGTAACCTTTATAAGAAAGAACAACTACTTTCTCGTTACTTTGGTTTTGTTTATCAGCAATATATATATATATATATATATATATATATATATATATATATATATATATATCTGTGTGTGTGTGTGTGTGTGTGTGTGTGTGTGTGTGTGTGTGACCTATATACTATAAAACAGTTATTTTCCCGTTATTTTGAGTTCTATGTATTCCTACAATCATCAGATTAGCATATGTCAAGAGTCGTCAATTTAAGTTGATAATTGAATGACTTTTCAGAAAGTATTCAAGTAAAATCGTATATATATATATATATATATATATATATATATATATATATATATTGTCATCCACAGACAGACCTGTTTCGTTCTATCAGACACCAACTTTACTTATATATATATATATATATATATATATATATATGTATATATAATATATATATATATAAGTAAAGTTGGTGTCCTTAGTCGAGGGTAACCAGAAGGTGAATGGTCTCTTTTCGATAGCTACTACACTGAATTGTAGGGAAGGGTGCAATGTCTTTCCCTAGATTTCTCTACTTTCCCCTTGATCCATTCTTATAATGCTGAACGTTATGCAAGACAGCATCAAGTAACTTTTTTTGAGTCTTTGGTATGACTCGACTGGGACTGAACCCCGGTCTCCAGAATCATTGGCGAACACACTACTCATGTAGGTCAATGGCCAGGAAACTCAGAGTAATGGGAAAGTACCACTGGGCAACTGCTGTCATGGCTTGTGATACATTTTGCATTCTTTTCTTGTACAGGTTATTCAATCTGATAAGAAGATTGTTTTTATTCATTCTTGGTATTATTAAAATGGCTTCTACTATTACCATCGCATGCAGTTTAGTGTCAAACCTAGGACACTCGTTTGGGGGAGGGGGTCTTATTTTCTTCTGAGATTCAGTTAGTGTCTTCTACTGCCTTCAGCCGACGGGGTGGCTTAAATTTTATTGCTCTGAAAGAATAAAAGGAATTTTTAAAAAAGGATAAATATAAATCTAAAACCAAACTGAGGAACTCACGATGTTTGGTATGCCATTATGTACATTTGTAAACAATAAACTATGAAGACTAAGTTGGTTTGAGGACTGAAACATTATATATATATATATATATATATATATATATATACAAACACACATACATATATATGTGTGTGTGTATGCGTGTGTGTGTGTGTGTGTGTGTGTGTGTGTGTGTGTAGATGCATCTTTCATAAGTCTATTTGTTTTAGAGATAGATGCTAGATCTCTTAATTTTCTACCCTTCAAAGTTGTTGGAAGCCAATGAATATTAACTCAAGACAGGTACCCAGTGATTCTTACCCAAACACTACCTTCTCATTCCACTGGAGTAAAACCTTACTAACACAGAACTGATTGAAAGTATAGGAATACAGATAGATGGTTGCGCAGCATCTCTCTCAATATTCTGCAACATATCCGATATCAATGACAATATGGAAAATATATCTATTAGCAAGGTAAAACACAAGGAAATTCAAGTTTGTGCCTATCAAATGAGAGGGTTATGGCAAGTGACTGCTACAACCAAACCCAATTTGTTTGATTTGATTTAACTTCTTTATTTCATGGCATATAAACCTTTAATGCCATAGCCATGCTTGTAGAACAGTAGAGGTACTACTTAACCCATAACTGGCTTTTCTGTTTTCTTTATATATATATATATTATATATATATATATATATATATATATATATATATATATATATTATTTTCTTTTATTGAGTGCTATCCAAATTTAAGCTGCCCTTTCGGCTGAAGGCTGTAGAAGACACTGACTCAACCCCAGAGTATAAGACCCCATCTCAAGAACGAGTGTCCTAGGTATGATACTAAACTGCATCTGATGGTGAGGCTCCAGTCCTGGAGATTTGGGAATGTGGATTAACCTTCATTACTATTACTCCCAGATCCACTCTGATTCGGAGAGTCCCATCTATGGATCAAACAGAACTGTTCAAGCATTCAATAAGGATAATTATCATTAGTTATTTGAAACCATACAGCAGTATGCAAATTATTTATCTTACATAAGAATAGAATTGTTTATGTTAAAAAGCAATCCTTGAAACCATTTAACAGTGTGCAGATGAATGATTGATATTAAATAGAACTATTAGTGTTAAATAGCAGTACTTGAAACCATTAAACTGTGTGCAAACAAAGAATTAATGTTAAATAGAATTATTACTGTTATATAGGAATGCTTGAAAGTATTTAACTGTCCGCAAACAAATGAACTCTCAACATCTCATTTAATAATAAAGTTACTGACAAAATATTCGCTTACAGATCATGTATATATAAACAGGATTTTGCATTGAATAACACTCAAAGGTTGATATGTCATACAAGACCAACCAACCCAATTTAAGAGGAAAAACGTGATATATACACACACTCACAACACCTCTATGCACACACATACACACGCACACTCGCAGACACAGACACAAAAATTACTCACACATACGCATGCATACACACTTTCTTAGATGCCCATATATGCAACATCTACGTTTAGTTTAAAAAAAAAAAAAGAAAAAAAAGAAAAAAGGAAAATTGACGGTTCCAGGTGATATTCCCATGAAAAAGGATTTGTGTCTTTGCCAGATGAGTCTGGACGTATTAACATAAGGAGTATCACTGTTTGTATAAAAGAAAGAACGTAGTATACAGAGATACTATACTGAATAACATATGTAAATGTGAAAAAATAATATTTCAAAAGGATGTATCAAAAAACAATATATTAAAATGATGTATTTGTTTATATATGGATAATACGCCAACGTTTTCTTTTTGTTTCTTTGTGTCTTCTTTTTTTGTTATTTTTTGTCCTGTTTTTTATGTATTTATTTATTTTTTATTTTTATCTTCTTTGCTGGGAGGTCTTTTACTCACTTTCAGGGCAATATTACTGTGTGATGTCTCATCCGAAAATTGTCTTCACAATTATTTTGGTTTGGTTTTTGCTGTTTAATGACATATCACGCTTCTTGGGTTATTTAATGCCAAATTCATCCTGCTATGAGGACAGTTGTGGTACTATTTAACACATAGCTGGGAGGATAAGGGGTTTCATACCTTTCCTAAGGGTATTTATCCAAAAGTGAACGTAATAGCGTGACTGGAGTTCGAACTCGCTTACTACAATTCCGCAGTACAGCACTTTAACCATTACACCACGAGGACACCCGCCCCCACAATTATTTTCATTTGTAAATAATTTTTTGAATGAGACAACTTCACATTATAACATAGCCCTGAAGATGGTTTTTAAAAAAGATTATGTTAACCATATATGATACATCCTTATATGGTTTTACTTTTTATATAAAATTTACATATTGTCGGATTTATTTCTATTTTTCTTGAATAGTATACGTGAACAATATCAACATGGATTTATATAATGTTGCTTTTATACACCCGTACAGACATACGCACGATGGAATAGCTGTACAGTTGTGGCTAACGTGCAAGACTGCGACATCCTAGAAAGCGAGTTCGAACCCTTGCCGCCCTATTGCGTTCCCTTTCGGACTAATACCCTTAGAAAAGGTACGAACTATCTTATTC